>JARKHS020018844.1:0-33631 GCA_030143305.2 Amblyomma americanum
GACTTGATGAAAATATTTTTTGCTACATTGCTAGCCACATGATAGAGTAACATTTAATAAAAATGTTACTGCAACATTTGCTTCCTGTGAGAAATGCTGCGTAATGAGGTCAACTGTTAGAAAACATTTAGACACAGACAATGGTTGGACAACTTCTCCAAAGTGAAACTGAACACCAGCTGAAAGTACATTGCAAACATGATGAAAGTGCACAATTTGAAAGCCGAATTTCCATCTGCCATTTGGTAAGGAAATAAACAACTGAGTAAACCAAAAGCATGGGCAAACAAATCTGTGAATGCAGTGCAATGTAGCAGTTACATCTTTGCTACACAACCATTAATCAAAAACACCAACTCCTTCATGGATAACAAAAGCACCGACACAACAACATATTGCTCAATGCAATGTTTAATTTAGTAGGTACCTATTGCCGCCCATTCATGCCTGCTCTTCCTGCAGATAAATGAAACGCCACCAAAAAGCAGCGAGCAGCCATAATTGCTGCAGTGACAAGGAGGATGTGCACCATCGATGCTGTTCCCCCATCCTGAGTAGGAAATAATAGCAGTTTTTTCTGGAAATACTCTGAAAGCACGAATTTTCTATCCATCGTTTACTTAGCTTGCACTGACACGACCCATTGTGTACTCGGTACCTTTGACAAACAAGGGGCCAGCCGATAGGCACACAAGACTGTAGAACCTAGCTAACTTGCAAAAAATCAATGCACAGAAAGAAAAAGCTGACAAAAAAATGAGGAATTCCTTATTTGCACTTTTTATACAATACTAAGAATGTGGCTAAGATATGGCATGAACATTGTTTTTTTCTGTTCACTTAGAACCTTTCCAGCCTGTGCTAGCATATTACTGTGATGTAAATAATGAAGCATGCCAGCACTGTACAATATGCTGTAACACTTATGAAATACTCCCCTTCAAGGCTACCGCATGCCTCTTACATGCGGTAAAGTTTAAATCTGCCAAACTAGCTAGTCTGCAAGATGAGACGCCAAGCCTCTGACATCTGGCGATGTGTACCTCCCATGTAATTAGAGTGATTGGAGATGCTCCTTTTTGATGGCATTTCAGTTGCTGGGTGTGGAAGAACCAGATATGAAGGGCAACAACTAGACACCAACTTTTTAAGCAACATCACAATAAGCAATGTGCCTTAGCTTTCCTTCTGTCCAAAAAGGAGTTTCATTTTCTATGTTCTGTGTACACACAACTGCTTGCATGTGGACATTTTGGCTTGCTGGGAGGTGCTTTCCTCTGTTAAACTACAGTTTTAACTCTGGCCTCAGTCTTCTGCGCCTTCTTAATTTTTTGCTAGCGTTCACCTTAAGTCGCGTACAAACTCACGCAGATCTCCACTTTTCTACGTTTCCAGCTGTCACATCTTCTCTGCCTTCGTCATGTCCACCACTGCATCCAATGCCTTCAAGTCTGCTCTGTATAATCATTTTAATTAATCTGCCTACACATGTATTTATGTTAGTTGCTCTCCTCTCTTCGATGCCAATTGGCCCTGAGAGTAAATAAGTGAAATGGTAGTCTAATCTAGGTCTGAGCAATCACGCATTATGTTGAGTTTATTTTACCACGTTGGCCAGTAGAGAGTGGAAGGAAAAAAAGCTGCTAAGTGGAGCTCGACATGCCTCTCGACCCCTACACTGGAAAGCAGCAGACACCAAGGCATACGTAATCACTAACGACAACAGAACATGACAAGTGTGAAGTAATTCAGTAACGTTCGTCGCATTTACCACAGTGCATACTCGCTGCTCAGTAATTTATTACCTCATTAGACATTCTTCAAAGAGAGTGTACAATTATGTGTTTTGTTTGAACATGGCACCACAGTACAATGACAATCATTAACCTTGTGCCAACACAACATAAAATAAACTTCTGCCCAGTAAATGCATTGCTTACAGTGCCACCACGGCACCTGTTTAGAAAATAAGCTCAAAATATTAGTGACATTAAATTTGAGCAGACGGTAATTCCCCTACCCCCTCCCTAAAAAAATGAAAAAGGGTGCTCTTCCGACGGTACGTTTGTACGCTGTAATATTTGCGAGTCCAACTACGTTTGAAATTCAGATATAGATAATTAACGCCAAAGCATTCGGTTGAATGCGAGGCGCCAGGGCGCGGGCAAACAGTAATCGTCTTCAGGTATCCACTGGTGCCACGCCCTGAGGGCCACTGCTCGGCGAATACCATTCATGGCCACGTTCACATCCAACAAGCTTGTCACAAACATCACACAGGTGATGATGCAGCAGCAGTTCATCATTGCTGTTGGCCAGTGCTGAATTTTTTGGCGTGGTAAACGGAATCATCCACCGAAACGCGCGTCGACTGTTACTCGCCAGATTCTTGCAGTCCCACGAGGGAGAGCAGCTTTTCCGTCGGCTTCAAGTCTCCTCTTTCGTGCAGGGCCACTGGCATTGTAACGCACATTCTGCATGATCGTTTTACTACGCACCAATGCCGCACGGGACAGCGAGCTGTTGTATGTACACTCCAATGCAGCGTTCCGGCCACACACATACACACACACACACATACTAAAGACACGAAACGCGCAGGACGCACGCAGCGAACACGGAAGAACAAACACCCATTCCATAGCGCCTGTTCATTCAACTCCACACTGCGCTAACTGCGCACATGTTTCCGACTGCGGGCTCGGCTAGCGCTTCGACTTCGCCATGGCTAGCCATGGCCAAGCTGCGCTGCCGCAGGTGGTAATAACGTTCATGCAACGAAAAGAAAAAACAATATATCAAACGATTCAGGTTGTCAGCTAAAAAAGCTACCGTAAAATTAAATACATCTTATATGTTTTTGCCGTTGTGCGCCTTTGCGACATCAGCGACGTGAGCTTGAGCGCGAATACGCGAATGGCCCTATGAATTTCCCGTGTTGCTCCGTAAATTGCAAATGGCGCGGCTGCGCCGCTAACTTTTAGACATGCTTGCAGAGGTAGTCGGTGCGAACAGTTGGAAGTTCAGTCGACTGGAATTGCTCAAGGAAAGTCAGCGGCACTGCATTTTTATTGTTTCTGTGCATTGCGAGTGACTTTGGCGGCAGCCACTCGGCAACGTCTCCGGTTTGGCGAACTTGTGAGAAGGTGAGCCTTTTGTTCTCAAATTTTGAAAGCGGGTTTTTGTTTGTATTGTAGCCCTGCGTCTCGTCGCATGTTATGTTCACGATAACATCAGTACAACGTGCATGCGCTTTCTGTCTCTATTTAGGGTAATATTGGTCGATCAGCGTAAACTTTTGGATTCAATTAAGCACGAACTGTCCATGTTGGTACTGCGTGTCGAATGTGTTTTGAGATGATTCTGAGCGGGAGATGGTGTTCTGATAATTTGTGCACTACCAGATATAGTCTAGACATTTGAAACCATTTATCACACTGAAACAAAGTTGGAAAACTGTTTTGTGTTCATGCATCTGCTGTCCTTAAACTTGACTTTTCGGCAATCATTCGCATGGCTGCTTTGGATCTGGAAAATTGACTACTGTTGCCAGGGGTGCCTGGTAGCAGAGCTCCTGGGGACGCCCAGTGGGTCATTTGTTTGTCCAAGTGCCCAGTACCAAAGGTACCATTCCTGACATTTTTTCCCAGTCCGTTAACCTCATATTCCTTGCAAAGATTACAGTATGTAATCAGGTAGTAAAAAAATTGGTAACTTCTGCATATTTCAGAACAGTTCAGAGAAATGCGCATGCAGCATCAGTATTCTCTCGGTAGAATTTCTGAGACCTGGATTCATTTCTTCTAGGACTGTGGCAGGCAGTAGGTCAACTGTACATAAATTTATTTTCCTCTGGTGCAAAGTAAAGAGTGCAAACGTCATAAGACAAGTCTCTAGTCTGTTTCATTCTCACTGCATTTGGCCAAAGCATAATATGAAATGCTGTATGTTTATGCCCTAGTTTCCTTTACATTGAGCAGTAGATATTGACAGTGAATAGCAAGGCAACTCCACTCGCTGACGGTTTTGCCTTCGGCAGCAAAACAGGGAATACCTTACCCCATGTGTTATCTCGACAGACTGAAAACTGCGATGGACAGCTGCGTCCACAGCTGCTATCACCTCCCAAGTGCATGCGCTCGTAAGACACATAATAACTCTGGATTGCCATTAACATAGCCTTGCTCATTGCAGTTGCCGATAAATACCTCATAAGTGGTACTATTATGCACTCTTTTCTTTGGCACTATGTATGAGCTTCTGTTTTCGCGCTTTCTAGAAATAATGCATGCAGTTTTGAACTGCGAAAAGAGAATTTACGTTTAACTAGATTGTCATGTCAGTATGTTACAGCCAAATTGTACATTGATGTCAGTGCTGGTGGTTTCTTTTCATTATTTTAGGAGAATGTTATAATTTTACCTATAGCAAATAATAGCCCTCACTAATTAGCTGATTTTGTCATGTCCAGTATTCTGATATGCTAAGCCACCAAAGCATGATTCAGAATGTTGTCAGAACTAAAGGCACTGAGTCTTTCGTGTCAGTAAAAAATGTGCTTTATACCCCTGTCACATGGCATTCCTCGAAGGCCTTTCCAGCAAAGGCACCATTTTTCACCAAAGGAGCGAAAGCTTAAAGGAGCAGCGATGCAGCTACACGGTGCAGCCCAAAGGTGAAAGTCGTTCAGGCTTAGCACCCGCTGCTATACTCGAGGTGGCTGAAGTGAGTGTTCTAAAATTAAAGTGGTGTATTCTGTTCATTCGTTGAGCTTTGACAATTTTTTATTCTGATTGCTTCCTTAAAAGTACTGCAACAGCTACTCTCATCAGCAGGAGCAGGTTTTGTACGTGTATTGCCTTGGCCTCCATGGGCGCTCGGTGTTGCCGCAACACTTTCACTGTCTTGAAATTTGAACATAAAACATAAACACCCGTACAAAAACCAAAGCCAGACACACCTTTCGTATTTGAAAAAAATGTTTTCAAACATTATTAGCTTATGTATTTTTTTTATTGCTTTTACTTTTTGACTTTGGATGGTACTGCGATCACAGCTTCTCGAATGCCGCGTCTTCGGGCTCCGAAGGTCTCGGTTGAGCGCCTTCGCCTCCAAGGCCCTTAGCGACAAAGGCGCAACATTTGTACCGGGTAGCTGCACTCCTTACGCCTTTGGATATGATTCTCAAAGGCCTTTGCGGTACCCGTGTGACAGGGGTATTAGTGTGGTATGGCTGCTTGAACACCTGTCCCTGGTATCTCACAAACTGAATAAGGAAGGGAAAAGCCTCAGGGTGCTTGCCGACGTTTCGACAAGAGGACTTGTCTTTGTCTGGCAAAGTGTTCATCATTGGTGGGGTTTAAATAAGGTTTTCACTTCGAGGCGAAAGGCCTGTTGTGTGGGACGAGGGTGCGATATGGGAAGGGCGTTACGATGGGGAGCATGAACCTTGACCAGGCATGATAGCTGCTAAAGAAGATTAACCGGTTGACCTGCAAAACTGTGAAAACAAAAAAGCCCAATTCAGTAGAAACGAATCTCGGGGTATAGAGTGTGGATAGTGGGCTTGAATGGCTATGTCCAGCCACAACAGGTGGCTTGGTATGGCTGGCTGCCTTTTCCTGAAAAACTAGGATAAAGGAATTAAGGAGCATGGCAGAATAAAATACCAGGGGGGGGGGGCAAAATAATTTGAAGTAAAAAGAGAAAATGAGGGCAGGTTCGGAGAAAAGGCAAAAAGAAGGGGGAGGGGGAGGAGTATGGCAGCCAAGGTTCCGAGAAGTGATGTCAGGAGGTGCAGGGCGTAAGGTTAAAGTATAACGATAAATTAAAGAAAGCAGGAAAGGAGGGGGAAAATGTGGGTTGGGAAACCTCTGACCATGTGCAAGGCCTTTTCAAATAATTATGCCAATTCCTGAATGTACAGAGCTGGCCACATTTAGTGCAAACATGTGAGCGCATGGCCGCACTCTTTAGAGGTCCACTGTGTGCGGCGCAGCCACTCATCGCTGCAAAATGGCGCAAGAGGAGATGCACCTGGATGTGGTGCTTCGTGTCATGTTACACTTCGATGTGTGGCAATGTCAGACACAGTGGCCCAAAGAGCACAGCCATGTGCTCGCGTGTTCGCACTAAGAGTGGACAACCCTGTACTTGATTCTAAGTTTCCTCTGTATATGTTGACCCCAGACGAAAACAAGTTGTCTTGTCGAAACGGCAAGCACCCTGAGATTTTTCCTTCCCTTGTTCACTTTTTGAGTGTCAAGAAACCATCTGCCTACTCTCTCTGTACCATGCACTCCACATCTTGTACGGTTATCTTTGTATGTATACACCAGTGATAAATCATGAAGGAAATCAAGGGATTTGTATTTGTATTGCTTAACACTTACTTTAAAGCTATATCATGAGGGTATAGTTGAAAATGTGCTACGGGGGCTTGGTTGTGTGTCGTGACTGGTTTCTCTTTATCAGGGCTACTTGACAGCCACCATGAAACGCAGGCTTTTGAAAAGTCGTTCCTCATATAAAAGAGCGTTTCCACTGTTACAATGGAAATGTTATTTGCTAAAAACTTCAATCATTGCAGTTCAGGGATTGATATTTTTCAAATAACTAACCTGAAGTTCAAAACCTGCAGAAGGAACTATGTAACTTTTTTCCTGCCTTAAAAACCCAGTACTTATTTGCCAGTTTCAGCAAGCAGAGGTCTGTTTCATGGCACATACTTTCCACTACCTTGCATGAAAATTGTGCAGTACAGGCCCACCATAAAACTAGGGGCATAGTATACTGCTTGTATGCAACTACTTTGGCGTTAGACCATGCATAGCATGGTCTTAAAGTTATTCTTTTCATTTGCAACTGGTTCATAAAAGGCCTATTCTGGCAAAAGGCATTTAGCAATATTATCTTCCTCTGAATGCTTCTAAGGATAACTTTAGTTCATTCAGGAAAATATATATTGACAATATCTCTTAAAGGCATGATTGTCCATATTAGCTCTTGTTACCTCACAGTATTTAGTTTTGTGCCTCCAGCATCACTGACTTGCATCATATGTTAAATAGAGTAGTAAAAAGCTCGCTGTTAGTTTAAACCACAACTCATGATGGGGCTGTGCACTTTTTGTTGTGTTACATGAAATATACTTATGTATGAAACAATTTCTTTCAGCTGCACCTCACATGATTCAAATTCCATCAGAAGAAAGGCTGCAACACAACATTGCTCACTACCTGTTGCTTTCCCAGCACATAACATGCCATAACAGCTCAGAGCAGGTAAGATGTGAACAAAAACAGTGCATGTATATGTTCCACACATGCATTTTGTGTACTACCAACACTATGATATGATTAACTATGTCATGTAAGAGAGAGCACACAAATCATTTTTTGTATATATTGCAGCATGGTTATTTCAAGTTTTAAACTGGCCATTGAAATGACCCATTGTATCACCGCTGGTTACCCGATGGCACTGGGGATCGAACTCCACACCTACCGCTTGCGAGGCAGATGCTCGGACCACTAGGCCACTCCTGCGGTCCCCCCACTGATGTTGCTTACACCAGGCGCTGTTAAAGCCCCGGTATGTATGTTAACTGCATTTTAGAAAACCATTCACTTCCAAAGTACCATTTCATCTTTATAGCAAAACCACAGTTCGCCTAGCTAGACAAACCTGCTGCATACAAGCCAGCAGAAGGGTTGCACATACATGCTTCGTTAGGAAAACATAAAAATCAAGCAGAGCCTGCACTTCATGGTGCATTATACCCTGATTTTGAGCAATGATCAAGATAGGCAGATGGTCATTTCATTGAACACTTGCATGATACATTTGTAGAATCGAAAAGACAAGTACTATTGCAAAATCTTCAAACAGTGTTTGTTCTCAGAGAAAACATATCATGAAAAAAGTGTTGGATTAGTTATGGTGCACCTTGTATGGGGAAAGGGGCTCCCACTTTGTGAAAGGCTTAATTTTGGAATAACGACAGCGTTTAAACTAGTTGGGTTACCATGTTTAGATAGTGGATGTGCTCAAAAAGACACTGGAAGTAAGCGCACTGTGTGGAAATCTCTTTCTGTATCCTTGTCTTTTCGAGCGCTTTCACGATCTAAACTTAATTTTGCAAGAGAGCAAGGAAAACAAATATTTAAATTCTGATAATTAAGGATAAAAGATCATGTTTCATTGTGTTGCTTAAAGTGTACATTGTATCACTATTGCTGTATTGCAGCACTTCTGTCGTGGCCTTGCATTGCAGCCTCTTGACTTTTGTTTATATAATAGGCAGTCCTTTTTTTCATTCGATTGCAACACTTTAGGAGTTACTACAGAGTTGCGTGGTAGCGAACTCTCAGATTAACGGTTTGCATTATTACGCCCGCATAACTTGCTAAGTGTTTCACTGCAGTCTTGTTACTAGAACAGCCTCTTGAAAGTATTCAGCCTGGTGGTCATTGAGGGTTACTGTTCACATATCAAAATGCCGGATCAGCTGTATACTCTTTACAGCTACCAGAACTATGGTACATTTCATGACATGCTGGCTGAAGAGTGCTGGAGCACCAGACTGGGGATTTGGATGAAACAATTTTCAAATGTGTGCTCGGTATCACGCTGTTTTGTTCCAGTTGTGGAGAGGTTTTCTTTTCAAATTTGTTCTGTCAAACATTTAAATTTTGGGCAATATGTTGTTGCCTTTATCTTGTGTTCTCTTTGTTGTTGAGGTTTAGTATTTTTGGCACAAGCACTCCACTCTATTACTTTTCAGTATAATTTAAAATTTGTAGTGCACGTCATGAAGAATAATACTTCTACTTGAATAATCTGCATGTGTTTATGTTCTCATTGTTGATATAAAAACTTAGTTGAGACAGCTTGTATTTTAGCTCTGGCTAGAATTTTTAGGAGAGCCTCAGTAACATAATCACATGACCAACACAAACTTGGTATTATTGTTTGTGCAATGAAAAACAGTTTTAAAATAGTTATTAACAGCTGTCAGTGTAGGACTGGCCTAAAATGTTTTGTGCTCTATGTAGCTCTTCTCTGAGGCAGGATTAATTCATCTGCACCTGCAGCCTGATACCGCCAAGATACCAATTCTTGGGTGAACTTATGATTTTTTTCACTGAGCAAACTTGCATCATCTTGAAGCATGGAACTTGAGCTGATTCTTAACAGCTCTAGTGTAGCGAATTTCATTATCCTCATTGCTTAGTTTACATTCACCTCAGGACAATGGCCTTTTCCAGTTTAATTATCTGTGTCTTGCACCAGCTACATGCCACACTATCAGAAATCACCTAATCTTATCTAGTGAGCTTATAATCAGCTATCTCCTGCTATATTTTCCTTAGGGTGAAATTCATTTTGTTGCGATACAATGCACAAGCTGTTTCCTGGCGTGGTGCTCAGCTTATCTGGAATGAAATGCTTGGGAAATGGGTCTCTGATTTCACCTTGAGTAGACGAAATTAACTTGTGCTAAGGCACTCTTTGGCCACAGATGCCCTTGTGCCATTAAAATCCATCAAATTCATTATGTTGCCCTAAGATACCATTGGTGATTCATTCTCTGCATTGTATGCCCTGGCCAGATCCATTTTCTTCTTTTAATTTCTGCCAGAATATTAACAACTTCCTTGTTCATCCCTGTTATGGTTTCACTCGGTCAGTTGTTCTATTAATAATTATAATCACTTTATTGAAAACATATTTTGGGCTAAATGGCATCAAGTTTGCCACTCTGCATAATGATATGTTTGGTCTTGTATGTCTTTACTTGTGTGGTAATGTTTTTTTTTATTTGTGCTCACTGTCTAAACAGCCTTATTTGCCTATGATATCCTAAGCCCTTCTATACCTATTTTCCTTCCCCCTGGCTCTTTTTCTTTTCAGTCATTCCTCCTCTTTCCTTTACACCGGCCATTGGTCACAAGGCTGCTGTGGGAACGACAGTCAGCACTGGGCCCTTTTTTGTTCATGGAACCTGCACTGCTACTATTAGCACATAGTACGTTATCAGTATTTTTGTGATACTGCATTTATTGTTATTTATGAAGTAGTTGGCTAAGGCAATGCTAGCAGTGTTGGATATTGCAATATATTAAGCATATATCTCACTTGCAATATATCAGTGTGTTCACTATTACACTACCCTCTATTTCTTTCAGTTCAGTTATTTGGCTATAGATATATTGTGCTGCTTTCCTAGTTTAGTCCACTCAAACTAAAACTTTGCTCTTTGTGTCACAGGTAGAATCTACAATGATTGCTGCTCTGTGTCTTGTAAGCAGGAGGCAGTGTTCAATGGAGCCATGAACTTTCCTTGGAATTGAAAAGCCTTTGCCGTATTATGCGCTGAACCATGAGTGTGAAGAGGAAAATGTCATGTCTTGATTTCTGCAGAGGTGAGCCATTGCGGTGAATCCACCAGCGCGAAAGACAGGGATGAGAAAGGAGACAAGACAGGTGCTGACTCGCGACTATAGTTTATTGGTGTGAACAGGGAATATATAAAAAGCCAAGCAATACCATAAACCATGTAGTTACAGATAAGCATACAGGACAACATGAGTCAAAAATCGCCCTCAACATTTCCCTGATCGAGGTAGTCCAACTCATTGTGTGTTAACACGATAGACAAAACACACATTCTTCACGGAGTCATAAGATGTGTCTAGCCTCGATAATCTCCCATTTAATCTCTCTGAATTTACTGCCAAAATGCGTGTTGCCAAAAGGAGAGGGTAGCAGACTTCACATCCCGTGCAGTGTACAGCAGAGTTACCCCAACCACCTAGCCAAGCCCCTACCCTCTTGTGTTCCTGTAGTCTTACATTCATACACCTTCCAGTTGCACCTACGTAAACCAGACTACAAGATAATATTTGATACCACATTCATTTTACAAGGTACATATACATTTCACTCTACACGTGTACTTTTCTCGAGCCACATTCACAGAATTATTCTTAAAATCTTACATGCTTTAGACAACGTATTAGGGGCCGAGAAAGCCACTTTTACATCATACCTTCTGGCCACATTTTTCAAATTTTGCGACAATTTATGTACATACGGTAACACAACTGGTCTTTTGGCATCTCGCTGGCTGGCCCCAGCCAGATTGTGCCAGGTCGCCGCAAAACTGTCTCAGCTTCTTTAACAATTTATCATATGCTCTTGCAGTAACAAGGTTTGGAAATCCTGCGTTCGTTAACCTTAAAATCTGCTCTTGGAAACTAGTCGTCATGCTGTGAAAGCATAATTTCATCAATTCTGAGCCCGCGCTAGAAAGTGCAATGCTATCTTTCACTAGCTTGGAATGGTCGACATGTAGCCAGGTAGCAGCTTAACACTCGCCAGCACACATGAAGTGTGCTGAACATCAAGGTAAGGTCCAGAAACCACAGCTCTTTTTCTTGGGACATTTGCTCCAAGGTAAACCTGAGATAAAGGCCTTGCTCCTTAAACAACTTGAGAAGATGTACAGGTCCCGAACTATCACAACCTTTATAAAAGACCAGAAAATCATCGACATAGCAAAAGATTTTTCCCCCAGCCCATGCACATTCTAGACAATTATTCTATCCACCCTACTCAAGAAAATATTTCTTAGCACAAGGTCAACCTTTGAACCACTACATATTCGAGACTTTAGAACACATACCGCACTGCACTACTCTACAAACATGCTCTTCAAATAAATGCTATTCAATAACATGCTCTTCAGATAAATTTCAGAAAAGGATTCATGCAAAATTATCTCTGGTTATTTGCAAAAGCATCTGTCTACTTCGCATCTTGAAGATCCATTTCTTGTACTCAATTCGCAGTGTGGTTGAGTATCTTAAGAATGACAATCCAGCGGATTGTCTTGTGATTAGTGTCGATGTAGAACTATTTTATTCTATCCCGTATGAAGATCTTGTGAAAAGCTTATGAATGTGTATATCGGAGCACAACGATGAGCTCGTGTTTAGGAATGGGTGTGTAACATAAGTCTTTTTTGGCACTTGCCTCCTTTTATTTGAAGTGAAGAGCATGTTTGTGGAGTATGGCAGTGCGGCATATGTTCAAAAGTCTGCTAAATGTATCGATTCGAAGGTTGCCCCTGTGCTAAGCAATATTCTCTTAAGCAGGGTGGAAGCAATGATTGCCAAGAAATTGCATGGGCTGGGGGAAATCTTTCGCTACGTCTATGATTTTCTGGTCTTTTACAAAGGTTGTGATAGTGTGGGACCTGTACATATTGTGAACTTGTTTAAGGAGCAAGGCCTTTGTCTTAAGTTTACCTTGGAGAAAATGTCCCAACAAAAAGAGCTGCGGTTTCTGAACCTTACCTTGATGTTCTGCACACGCCATGTGTGCTAGCGATATTCACCCAGGAGTGTTAAGCAGCTACTTGACTGTTGGTCGAACGATTCTAAGCTAGTGAAAGATAGCATTGCGTCGTCAAGTCTAGGCTCGGTATTGGTGAAGCCATGCTTTTACAGCGTGACAACTGGTTTCCAAGAGAAGATTTTAAGGCTAATGAAAGCATGATTTCCCAACCATGCTATTGCAGAAGCGTGCGATAAATTGTTAAAGCTGAGCATATAAGATTGGGCAAGTTGGTCTGACATGCTAAAGATAAGAATGGCGCAGCATCAAGTAACGAGGACAACAGGAGAGCACACCCATGCACAAGTGCCATCCTTGGAGCGGATGCAGAATCTAAGAGCGTGTACTTGACATTCAGCGTTGGCAGCCAAGGATCGGGCTCGTTCAATCTTTAGCGTTCAAATCCGTGTTTCCTCGTTTCCTTGACTGTCAACGCTGAATGTCAAGCACGCGCTCTTGGATTTTGTATCTGCTCCAGGGTTGGCACTTGTGTGTGGGTGTGCTGTCCTGCTTTCCTCGTTACTTGATGCTGTGCCATTCTTCCCTTTAGCATGTTAAAAGCTGAAACCCCTTCGCAGGGACTGGCATGATCAGGCTGGGGCCAGCCAGTGAGATGCCAAAAGACTGACTGTGTTGTTGCAGATTGTTGCAAAATTTGAAAACTGTGGCCAGAAGGTATGACGTAAAAATGGTGTGTTCGGCCCCTAATAAGTTGTCTACAATCTGTAAAATTGTTAATAATTTTGTGAATTTCGTTAGGGAAAAGCACATGTGTCGAGTGAAACGTGGCAACTATATGTGCCTTGCAACCATTGCATGCATTGCATACCATTATCATGCGGTTGGGTTTATGTTGGTGAAACTGGAATGTGTATCAATGTAAGACTACAGGAGCATGAGAGGTATTTGGATATTGGTAGGGGTTGTAACTTATCTGCATATTACAAGGGATGTGAAGGCTGCTAGCCATTCCTTTCGGCAACACGCATTTTGGCACTACGTTCACAGCAGATTAACCAGAAAATTATCGAGGCTAGACACATCTTATGACTCGGTGACGAATGTGTGAGTGTGCTGCCCATAGCGTTAACATGCAGCAGGTTGGACTGTCTAGATGAGAGGAATGTTAAGGGCAATCTTTTACTTATGTTGTGATGTGGCTTATGTGTATTTGTGTAGTTTGTGGCGTGTGGCTTTTCTGTATATACTCTGTTCACTTCAATAAACTTCAGTTGCGAGTCAGTGCCTGTTTTGTTTCTTTTCTTGTCCCTGTCTCGTGCTGATAGATTCAAGTACTTGTAGAGTAGATTCACTGAATTGTGTACTTGCAGAGGCTTGTGAAAAAATGAGAGGAATTTTCTTTCCTTTATGCGGAATGGAAGGTTGAAATTTTTTTACTTAAATGTTTGCAGCATTAAATTCTATTCGGAAAGGTAAAACCCACTTTATTGTACATTTTGTGTGCAATGGTGCCGGTGGCTGCATGCAACTGACAACATTCGTCCAGGTTATCTAGCTAGCGTCCTTCTTCCTTGTGCCACATTTTCTGAAATAATATTTTGTCAGATTTATTTCAATCAGAATTTCTAAGAACATATTGGTGATCACATATGACATAATTCAAAGCGTGATCATTGGTATTTTTTAGTCTGGGGCAGTACAATGAGAAGTACATAGTATATAGTAAAATTAAATATGACCAGTCTAACATAAACAAAACTACTTTTTTTTAAAGGAAAATTTTGCTACCGAAGTGCTGGAGTGACATGGCATTATGAAGACGTGGACAGTGTGCTGTATTCATGATGGCACGAGAACTTGCGTACAGTGCTTCAGGTAACTGGTGAGTACCTTGGTGCTGTGCTTCTGCTAATGTAGCCAAATTATGTTTTTAATCTAAGAGGTATCTGAAAGCTTAAGCAAAAATTGAGTAGTATTTAGATATTCTTGCACCAGATACCACTGTGAGAATTAGTTATTAATGATGTGTCTCACATGTACCCTTGTCTGCTGAATATAGTAAGCATGGCTTTCGAGCTGAGTGCCTCCGACGTATGAAAAAAAAATGGCCACTGGGCTGCTCCACAACGCGTGGAGCAGCCCAGTGTAGCACATTAAGGCTTCATGGAGTGGAGAATGAAGGCAGTAAATAATTTAAGAGTAGAAAACACAGCACAAACCACAGGACCAGGAAACTGACAGGACACACCGACCCTGATGACACTCTTTGCATGAAGGGTGTTATAAAGTTGCCTGTCATGTAGAGCAAGATGGAGGTCGCACAGGACAGGAGTTAAATATGAGTTGATGCAGACACCTGTCATTACGTAGTACTCACTGTAGAACTCGAGCAAGAAGCAAAGGTAACAGCTGAGCATGGCCACTCTTGTGCTTTCCTCCGCAAGCAATCTAGAATTGCACTTAGGAATCTTTTATGCTTTCTCTTGACATATACATCATTGCTGCATGTGGCGAGGAAAAGTACATACCCTTGATGTCAAGTGACAGTGAACTCACAGGGCTGGTAACAGCTCACTGAGGTGTTGTGGTATATCTACAGGGCACCTCATGAGAACAAAGAGCCCTTGAAGGAATTCTCTCAAAGTTTGTTGCCACATGTACCTCTTCGTAATCAATGACTAAAAGGCAAGCCTTCCTTTAGTGTCACAAAAAAAGGCCTAGGACATGGGTCTTTTTGCTTCTCCATTAGTGCCAAAATGTTTGCTAGCGAGATCTTTCGCAGATATATAATTATTTCACAAAATGTCAAGAAGGAGACTGAAGCTGCACCAAGCAGTACCAGTAAAAAACTTATCACAGCTGTTCAAAAAGCAGAAAGATTCATGCCTTCATCCTTATTTTGCATCAGACACATGAGGACACTTCGTCTTTCTGGGTCATCATTTTAAAAAGGTTCACATGGCAACGGCCTTTGGTTAAATTTCTGCCAAGAGCCCTTTTTTTGAAACTTGAGCATCCGTTCCTTGTGAGGCACACTGCAGAGATATTGGAATGCCATAATAAAAAGCGTCATAATCTGCCGCAACGGGCATGCCCGGGGACTTTCACTTCGTCTTGTCTTGCCTATAACAAATTGGATGGACGATAAATTCGGCAAGCGTCTCCCACCTTTTTCAGATGTTACCAATGTTCCTTGCTCGCTAAGTTGTGCATTTAGTACTATGTACAGAAAGGCACCTGCATTGAATTGCATCTGGCCCCCATCCTGAGCTACTTTCTATTTGCACAAAATGATAAGCAACTGTAAAGACTTTCATGCGCACAGTGCCGCCCGGGAAAGCGCATTTTGTCTGCTTCTTTCTGGGCCTGTGGTTTTTACTGTTTACTGTTATGAGAAATGAATTTTGGGCAATAAATTATAACGGGTTGGTTCTCGGTGAATGGCTTTTGAAAGCTTCTACGAAAGCCGATTGTTCAATAGCGGATGGTTGAAATGTATTAGTGAAATTTATATTTGGTGTTGTGTGACCACTAAATGAGGATTTTTTTTATGCTTTTCAGATGGATCCGACAGCAATGTGCAGATGTACAATGTGTGTAGTTTGCCATGAAAATAAAACGTATGTACTTGTACTCACCCAAACACTTACCACTCTTTCATTCTAAGCTGCATTCTTTGTATGTATGCACTACATAATATGCGTAAAGGAAAGCCTTGTACATAATACTTATTTCTTCGGCACCTGGACGGCTATATCTGCAGTGAACATTGCGGGCAGAAGCTATACGAAGACGCATGTTCATGTACTACAGAAAGTACATAATTACAATACAGATAATTTCCGCTCTAGATGAAATGACTTCCGAGTAAACGGAGGACGTGTGCATACACATTGCGGAAACTTCAATAAGAACAAAACATAAGCATTCGTTGTGAAAAAACGATTTCGGTCTCGTGCATAGCATGGCGTAACATTCCGTTACCAAGAATGTGACAGTCGTCATACGGACTCTCTGTTTCTGACATTTAGTCCGTACCTCATGTTGCGGAAAACCCTCCGGCAACGCATTACCAGCGGGTTTCTCTGTACTGCGGAGCATTTTTTTTTACAGTGTTGTGAAAGTTTTCAAACATCGATGGGCAGATACGTTAGCACGGACTTTTCATTCATAGGCGTGTTCGGAAGCAGAGAGATTTCGACGTTCTTCTGTCCACTGCACAGTAAAAAGAAACAACAGGAGATGTGCGCAAAACTATCGCAAAGACATCTTCGTAGTCCTTACCCGAGCTCTGCAGCGCTCTGTCTTGGCAATGACTGCACGCTCCGTCTTGGCAATGACTCCACATTGCCTGTTTTGGTGGATGCAAAGGATCGTTTTGTTCAGAAAAGCCGCGGCAGTTGTGTATAGTTCGTATATCTACAGCGCAGTAAAACAGATGATTGCAGGCAGCTTAAAGACTGTCTTTGTTCCCAAAACTTTGCGATTGTGATCCTTAAAAGAGTTTCTTCCGGTGGCATCTCCGCAATTATTTCAGGTGTGAAGTGAAACAAAACCGCAAGTGTGCTGTGCAATATCAGTGCACGTTAAAGATCTCCAGGTGGTCTAAATTATTCCTGAGCCCTCTCCTCGCACCTCTTTCTTACTGTCTTCTCTAAGTCCCTACTTTATTCCTTCCCTTACGGCGCGGTTCAGGTGTGCGCCGAGATGGAGACAGATACTGCGCCAATCCCTTTCCACAAAAACCGACTTTCAATTTTATTCCACACTTGAAAACTGTAGAGCAATTCCGGAGCCCTCCACTATGGCACCTATTCTTCCTTTCTTTCACTCCCTCCTTTGTCCCTTCCCTTACGGCGCGGTTCAGGTGTCCAAAGATATATGAGACAGATACTGCGCCATTTCCTTTCCCCAAAAACCAATTATTATTAGAGAACGCTGCACTAAATGATATTTTAAATAAAGGAATGATTGAGGGAAGTAAATGTCGCTGTAAATATCTTTCGTCTCGGCTGAGAGCTGAGCCGGGCCAGAAGGGAATAGAGGAAAGTGGGAGTGAAAGAGGTGCCGTAGTGCTGGTCTCCGTAGAGAGAGAGAGAAAGTGAGAGATAAAACTTAACACTTGTGTGGGCTGCTAGGCCGGGCCCTGAACGGAACTAATTTCGAGTACTGTCAGCTATGTAAAAGGGCCATTTTTGGCCTGCACACTCACTTCTTCATTGCATAAAGTTTTCACCACGACCACCACCACTGAGAGCTTTGAAAATTTTGCCATTGACACTAATTTCGACCACCTGCGGATCATTAACATGCACTGACGTCGCACAGCGCACGGGCGCCTTTTACGTTTCACCTCGATCGAAACGCGGCCACCGCGGCCGGGTTCCGCCCATGGAACGCCGGCTCCGTAGCCGAGCGCCTTAACCAGTGAGCCATCGCGGCGAGCAATGTTGAAAATTGAGACACCTTTCGAAGAAAAGAAAAAGAAATTTAGAGGACGCTTAAGCTTCGCCTTTTAAAACAGGAGGTGACAGCGTGTTCCAGCATTGCCAAGAAATCCACGGAACGCCATCGTCCTTTTGTGCGACCCCTTGCCCGGACAATTAAAAGAAACATATCTTGGTGGATCCCCGAACCGCGCCGTAAGGCAAGGAAAATGAAAATAAAAAATTTAAGGAAATGAAAGGACGCCTGTCTCACATATCTCCGTGGACACCCGAAGCGGGCCTCGAGAGAAGGAAATTGAAATGAAAATTGGTTTTAAGGAAATGAAATGATGCCTGTCTCACAATTCTCGCTGTACACCTGTACCGCGCCGTAAGGGAAAGAAAATCCCTTAAGGCGCGGTTCAGGTGTCTACCGAGATGCGCGATTTTTCGCTCATGGCCTTAGACGCTGACGACACCGGCTTTTCTGCGACACAAGCTCCTCAACGCTCTCGCGTTGAAATATAAAATGACTGGTTCAATGCAGACAAAACCCAAAAGGCGACCATATGTTCAAAACCTTCCTTGGACGGTAGAGGTATGCAGCTTGGCTGTAAACGGCGCAATAGATTTCGAGAGTGCCCGTACACTTCTACTGAAACCATATCGCGAGGTGCGCCTCTCTCGGAAACGTGCTGAAGTATGCTCAGTGAATCTGAAATTCTTGCCCACTCTATTCGAAAACATTCAGATCCGTTCCGCTCTGAATTTATTCATAGCATGCAATTTCGAACAGAGGATGGTTTTGTTTTTGGGCGGTGGCTCAGAGGTTGCGGCGCTCGGGTATTGATCCGCAGAACCTGGGTTCGGACCCGACCGCCTCGGCCGAGTTTCGATGGAGGTGAAATGCAGAGGCGCCCGTGTGCTCTGCGATAACAGTACTGGTTGGGGATCCCCAGATGGTCCAAGTTATGCCCGAGCCCTCCATTAAGGCACCTCTTTTTTTCTTCTCTTAGTCCCTCCTTTATTCCTTCTCTTACGGCGCGGTGCAGATGTTGGCCGAGATGCTAGGCAGATACTGCGCCATTTCCTTATAATAATAATAATAATAATAATAATAATAATAATAATAATAATAATAATAATAATAATAATAATAATAATAATAATAATAATAATAATAATAATAATAATAATAATAATAATAATAATAATTGGTTTTTGAGGAAAGGAAATGGCGCAGTATCTGTCTCATATATCGTTGGACACCTGAACCGCGCCGTAAGGGAAGGGATAATGGAGGGAGTGAAAGAATAAAGGAAGAGTAGCTACCGTAGTGGAGGGCTCCGGAATAATTTCGACCACCTGGGGATCTTTAACGTGCACTGACATCGCACAGCACACGGGCGCCTTAGCGTTTTTCCTCCGTTAAAACGCAGCCGCCGTGGTCGGGTTCGAACCCGGGAACTCCGGATCAGTAGTCGACCGCCCTAACCACTGAGCCACCGCGGCGGGGCCCATTTCCTTTCCCCCAAAACCAATTTCGAATAAAAAATGTCAGTGGCTAAGCTCGGCTGTGCAAGGATGAACATAGCGAGAGGTACGTTTTCCTTGGTGAGCATGTTGTGGTAATTGTATATTTAGCAATGAGAAACATTCGATATAAATATCTCTTCATTTTGCTTCACAGAGACCAAGACTGCCCGATGATCTGTGAAGTAGCATGCAGCTGTCTCAATTTTGTCGATGCAGTATTTCGATTTGGTAAAGCCTCTTTAGAATAAAAGCTCTAAAGTAGTTCCCCATTGTGTAGTTCCGACTTGAAGGTCCGGAGCTAAATCAAAGTTAAACTTTTTGTCATACACTGACTAAGAGAGTCCCGCTTCCTGTTTAAATCACCCAAAGTCACACACAACTGTGAACCGTGCCGTAGGCTGGTATACACTTGGCAACCACATCAATGAACTGCTTGACAGACGTTCCCGGTCCCACGTAAGACTCCTTGGAAGATATTGCCGCTTTCCAGAAGCCGAACACCGCAGGCGACAGCGTCAGGATCGGAACAGTTAATGTTCTCTTGTCGTTTAGCGGCGGCTGGACTTTCCTTCTATGCGCGCTTGTCAAACCTTGTGGCAACAAGCAACACTGGTTGTTGGGCTAGTTGGTAGGCCATGATCTCAGAAGAGCAAGCGCAAAAAGAACAACGGACAAGAAACAAAGAGTTCGATACGGACAGAAGCGCTGACATGGAGAGAAGCGCTGCTTCAGCGCTGGGTCAGCGCTTCTGTCCGTGTCGGCCTCGTTTCTTGTGCGTAGCTTTTGCGCTGGTTCTGAGATCATGGTTCTTCGGGGTTCTGATACAGACACCCACTACATCCGCAATGCTGCGCATGCAACGCGCTGCTCGAGTGATAGAGAGGCGTGCGGCGAAGCGGCGACAAAGAACGCGGCGCAGCTGTGGGGTCTCTATGGTTACCATGGTATCGCCGCATGCCCATCCGCGTGACGTCACGCTTGATTTTGAAGGTGGAGCGGACACCCGGCCGCGGCGACGGCGAAGCGCACGCCGCACTTTGCTCGTCTTCGGTTGCCACGGCAACGAAGCATGCGCACAACTTTCCTCTCCCATGTACCGCGAAATGCTCGACTCGTAGCCCAGTGTAGCTCTCGCTACAAAAATTCACCCGCCACGGTGGCTCAGTGGTTGGGGCACTCAGCTGCTATTCTGGTGTGCTCGGGTTCGAACCCATCTACGGCGGCTGGGTTTTTATGAAGGCAAAACGCTAGGGCACCCGCGTGCTGTGCGATGTCAGTGCACGTTAAAGATTCCCAGTTGGTCGAAATTATTTCGGAGCCCTCCACTACGGCATCTCTTTCTTCCTTTCTCCTTTAACTCCCTCCTTTATCACTTCCCTTACGGCGCGGTTCAGGTGCCCAACGATATATGAGACAGATACTGCGCCATTTACTTTTCCCCAAAACCAATTATTAATAATAATAATAAAAAACGCACCTGCCGCAGTGGCTCAGTACTTGGTGCGCTCGGCTGGTTGTGGTGGTAGTGGTTTTATTAAAAATAATAGTAAAAAGGAAGGAAAAGATTGTTGCTAGCCCCGGCATCTGCCATCGATACTGAAGCACCTGAGCTGGGGCAGCTGAAATAAAGGACAGCAGGCAGAATGGAGAAATGAAATGAAAGAGGTGAGGGGACAGCAATGGAGGACAGGGGGAGAAGTAATATGTACAAACTATTTACACAATAAGAAATGTGTCCAGGTTGAGCGCGTGATTAGTTCATTGTAGAGAAATTAAATCACACACGCGCACAGCACTGTGTTGGTTACAACTGGAGTGGGGTGTCCAGTTATTAATCGTTCAAGGTAGAACTCGCGGAGCGTTCGGTCACTGCGTGTAACTACCTGACGGAGAACAGACGGGACGTCAAGCCCGTGTGTTCGAGGAATGCACATAGGCGCGCCAAAGTTCGCTCACCAGTGCGCGCACTGCCCTGCGGCCACAATAGCGTCTTGATGGAGTCTGGTAGTATG
Organism: Amblyomma americanum; assembly: GCA_030143305.2. Lineage (NCBI taxonomy): Eukaryota > Metazoa > Arthropoda > Arachnida > Ixodida > Ixodidae > Amblyomma > Amblyomma americanum. The sequence goes on from JARKHS020018844.1 coordinate 21,338, forward strand.
CCCTGCGTCCTATAGGCCGCGAGCACATCGTGACGAGCATCGGCGAACGCGGAGCAGCGAAGGAGCAGATGTTCTAGTGTTTCCACTGCACCGCATCCTTCACACACATCACTCGTTGCGATTCCTGAAGAAGGCGGATGAGCGGCTCCTTCTCCGCCTTCTCACCAATACATTGCTGTGCCCGGCAGCGCTAAAACATTTTGACCCCTCCTTTAGTGGCAGCTGCCCACACTGTAGTGCAGTGTCCTCTGACACCTATCACATGGTTTGGGCCTGCCCCTCCAATCCCGCTATTCCCACCATCCCCAACCCAACCCGGGAGGACTGGGAGGCGACCCTGCTCGGCTGCCACGACTTACAGGCCCAACAAGCCTTAGTCGGGCGCGCCCGGGCGGCGGCAACCGCCACTGGGGTCCCATACTAGGGACCTCCACCTAGTGCTTGTACGGATCGGTCCCTTACGGGCTGATCCAAACATACCTCCTATTCATCCGTAATAAATGTTTTCACCACCACCACCGCATCCGTCACACACATCACTCGTCGCGATTCCGTGACGCACCCGTCGTTCCCCGGGCCACACGCAGTCAATGCGCGCGCGGAGGATCATTGCACGTTGTGACCGTGTAAGTGCGCGACAGCCGGTGACACTGTCGATGCGCTCACCTCCCGCGATGCGTGGGTCGGGGTGCTGCTTTCGGAGATGGTCGTGGATGGCCGCACGCACATCCTCCAGCGCAAGGGGCAGATCGCTGGCAGGTAGTTGGTGTGCAGCGGTCGCGAGGTCGTCAGCTTCTTCGTTGCCGGCGATGCCGCAGTGACCGGGCACCCACTGTGCACGCACGGCACAACCTCTCTGCGCAAGGCGCTCAATGCGCGAGCGAATTTCCCGCACTAGTGGGGTACCACGGCCGTTAGATTGCAGGCGGCTGAGGGCGGCGCGGGAGTCGCACAGCAGAGCACTCCTGGGCGGCGGAGGGCCGAGGGTGAGCAACAGGTCCAGCCCGAGCCGGATCCCCATCAACTCCGCCGTGGTGGAGGAGCCCAGGAAGGCTGCGTGTTGCTGGCTGTGCAGTCGCAGGGCGGGGATGGTGGCCGCCGCAGCAAGGGAGCAGCTGTCGCGGGCCACTGAGCCGTCGGTGTACACGAGGAGATGGTCCTGGAGCTCCTCGTGTATGACGGCTCTGGCCAGCTGCTGCACAGCACAGAGGGGTGTGCTCCGCTTTCCCGCGATGCCGATGATCTCTCGCTGTACCTCCGAGGCAGCAGGCCAGGGCGCGCAGGAGCCGTAGGGGGGTGGGCCTTGGGTCAATTGCTCATACTCGAGCAGCGCCGCGCCCATTCGTGAGCGCGGGTGCGAGCGCATACGCTGCAGCAGCGAGCCGCCGTCCGGTGCGCGGTGAAGCCGGTCGATGTGATTCGCTCGGCTGCTGATCCAGAGTATCCGGGTTCGAACCCGACCGCGGCGGCCACGTTTCGATGGAGGTGAAACGGAAAAGGTGCTTGAGTGCTGTGCGATGTCAGTGCAAGTTAAAGTTCCCCAGGTGGTCGAACTTTTTTCGGAGACCACAACGGCAGCTCTTGCTTCCTTTTTGCTTTCACTCCCTCCTTTATTATCCTTTATCGCTCTAAAACAAGATTGGGGAATAGAAGGACGCCTTTATCCTTTATTAACCTTTATCACTCGAAAAATTTGGAGGCAGCTTAAGCTTCGTCTTTAAGACTGAGACGCGACAGCGTGTTGCAGCGTTGCTAAGGGGTGCACGGAACGCCATCGCCCGTTCGGACGCCAGTCTCACATATGGTGGACATCCGAACCGGGTCGTCAGGGAAGGGAAAATAAATGAAAACTGGTTTTATGGAAAGGAAATGACGCCTCTCTCACAACTGTCGCTGGACACCCGTACTGCGCCGTAAGGAAAGGAAAATCGCTTCCCTTACGGCGCGGTTCAGGTGTCCACCGAGATGCGCCATTTTTTGCTCACTGCCAATGCCTCCGACGCCGACGACACCGGCTTTTATGCGACACGAGCTCCTTAACGCTGTCGCGTTAAAACATTTGTTTGGGGTATAAAGGGACGCCACAAGGGTCCGTTCTCTCTCCGACCCTGCTTAATGTAGAGATGATTAGGCTTCCATGGTAGCTGGACGGAATCACAAATCTGCATCACGATATATGCGGATAGTTTGACGCTGTGGGTGAGCCGGGGCAGCGATGGACAGATTGAAAGCACACATCAGATAGCCATAGCTGTAATAGAGAAATATCTCGGCCCAATTAGGTTAACATTCTGGGCAGAAAAATCATAGGCTCTTTTTCTGTCATCTCAAAAAAAGAAAAGAAAAAGTCCCATGATCCAGAGCCGTGAGATTGCTTTACAAGCTGTGATAATGCATTAATAGTGAATAGAAATGCCATTCCGACGGTAGACTGTATTCTAGTCCTAGGGCTGCGCACACAAGCAAAAGGTAAAACACAGAAACTATCATGAGATTTGAAGCAAGTGCCAGCGAGACGTGCCGGCTAATCAAGCGCATTTCTGACAAGCATGCGGGGACGATGGAGGCCACTCTATTGAGATTGCTTCAGGCTTTCGTCATAGGCCGAGTGCTGTACGTAGCCCCTATCTCAAACTGGCCAAAGGAGAAAAGGACAAAATTGAAATCATAATCACAAAAGGAATGAAAACCGCCCTAAGTGTTCCTGTGAACACTTCGACGGTAAAAGCTCTAAGGCTAGGCGTCTCCAACACCTTGAATGAGCGCATAGAAGCCGGCAGGGTGTCGCAGCATCAAATACTTTTAAAAACCAAAACTGCAAGGACAGTCATGGAGCGCATGGGGTTCAAACTCTCGAAGTGTTCAAAGTGGACAGATAACGTGCCCAGAGCTACCAGGGATAGACTCAAAATTCCACCGCTGCGAAAGAAAATGGATCCGTTATTTCACGAAAGTAGACGCAAAGATAGGGCTATGGGCCGACAGAGAAAATTTCGAGGTAGATCCGAAGTGCTCTTCGCGGACGCTACCGAATACCATCGCATCCCAGCACACACAGCGATAGTGGTTCCTGAGAATGGAAATCCGGTCTTGTGTTGCACCATTAAAACACAAGTGCAACTGAGCGAGAAGTTGTCATTACTCTAGCAATAATACAAAACTGTACAAGGGTGACAGTGAGTGACTCTAACGCAGCCATTAAGAATTATGGTAGGGGCAGAATCTGTGCTGCAACCACAAAATTCTGAAAAAACAGCAAGTACCATCAGAGCTAATCTCAATGGCCTGGTCCCCGGCTCATCAGGGCCTGTGGTGGAACGAGAAGGCGAACACGACCACACGAGGGCTCACTTTCCGGTAGATCGCCGCTGACAAGCGTGGAACACCGCCCATCGTGTAGCGAACTTACAGCATTCCATAAAATACTTTCTCATCATAAGCTCGGTCGTAAAACCTGTCCTGCAGCAGATAAATGGCTCAGTATTAAAGAGGAAATCATGGGGAGGAAATTGGAAACTGGAGTGTTTTCAAACCCTAAACTTTACATTAAATGCCACCCAGAAGTCTTTAATCCCAGATGTAAGTACTGCAATAGCATTGCACATCTGGTCCACATGGTCTCGACCTGCCCTTTCTATAACCACCAGAATAGAAATGTCAACCTTGGGAAAACTTATTGCTCAACCACGAAGCAGAACATCAACGCAGTCATCGGTCTCGGCGTGACCGCCGCCGAGTCCCAAAAATTCTGGCACATGGTTAGGGGAATGAATGGGGGTTTAGGCTATAGCCGTCTCCCCCGTCATTTTTGACGGGTGAAAATAAAGTTATTTCTCTCTCTCCCTCCTTTACGTTTCCCTTACGGCGCGGTTCAGGTGTCCAACGATATATGAGACAGATACTGCGCCATTTCATTTCCCCCAATAAAACCGATTGTTAATGTATTATTATTATTATTATTATACTGCGCCATTTTCTTTCCGCAAAAGCCACTTATTATATTATAAAGGAAATGGCGCGGTGTCTTTCTCACATCTCTCCTCACACCTGAACCGCGCCTTAAGAGAAGAAATAAATGGATTGAGAGAAGAAAGGAAATGGTGCCGTAGTGGAGGGCTCCTAAATAATTTCGACCACCTGGGGTCTTTAACCTGCAGATGCGAATGTCCGGAGCCCGTAAAATATCTGTTACGGGTCCAATTGGACGAATTTTTGGAAATGTGGCGGAGAGTTTGAAGGATGCTTCACTCCCGCCACCGGTTGGCCCGGTATTGCACTACCTCCGCGATCGGCTTTGTCTTTAGCGCGTCTTTACTATCCTGTCTTTCTATCCCATCTTTCAACTCTCCTACTATCTGCACGTGGTAGCGATTGTGGCTCGGCTTGAGCCAGTGAGCAGGCCTGTGCACTCTCGTTTTTTTTCTTCCTAGCAACAACAACAGACAGAACTGACTTTAACCTGCACTGAGGGCTCCAAAATAAGTCTGGGTATCTTGGACGTGGGCTGACAGAAAGCAGCACATTGGTGCTTTTTTCATTTGACCTCCATCAAACCGCGGCTGCCGCTGCTGAGTTCGAACCTGGTTACTCGGGCTCACTTGCCGATCACCCGAACCACAGAGCCACTGCAGCGGGTGAAAAGAAATCGCGCAGTAGCTGTTTCATTTCTCGATGTCCACCTTATCCACTCCATGGGGGGTGAAGGAATGAAGGAGAAGCAAAGAATGAAGAGAAGGGGAGGTGCCGGGCAGACGACTCCACCATGATTTCAGTCACCTGAAGATTTTTGACGTGCACTGATATCGCTCAGCGCAAGGGCGGGTTATGTGTTTGCAAGAACTAAAATTTCAATACAACAACACTCGCGATGTCATATACGCGCAACCCAAAATATTAGTCAAGGTGATGACCATAACAGAGACCGCAAAGAGGACAAAGGCTAGTGCCTATATCTTGAGATCTTTGAGTTGGAGTTTTCAGTGATTTTGTCGGGCGAGTTCTTTTTAGTGAAAGAGGTTACTGACATAGCGGAGAACACAATAGTCATGGGTGTACCAGGCATATATCATGAAAACGTAAGTGCTGGCTTGCAGCGCATTACTCAAAAGACCCGAAAATTAAAATGATGACACGCGTAAGAGGCGTCATCGTATCAATGTGGGATCTGGTTTTCATGCCGGGTGCCGTGAATATATTCAGACTGAGATGGGAATATGTGTTCTTTGTAGCCTGTGAATGAAAATACGCTGTCGGTGCGTGCAACCAGTCCTGTACTGAGAACGTAGAATAAAGAATGAAACGGCAGTTGATAGCCAGCCAGCCAGACAGACAGACAGACAGACAGACAGACAGACAGACAGACAGACAGACAGACAGACAGACAGACAGACAGACAGACAGACAGACAGACAGACAGACAGACAGACAGACAGACAGACAGACAGACAGACAGACAGACAGACAGACAGACAGACAGAGAGACAGAAAAACTTTATTCAGCAAGTGAGTTTTAGACCCAGCTGGGTCCCTGGGCCACTGCGCGGTCCCGCACTGCATCAAGTAGGTCATTCCGGGACATGATGTCGGCAGCCCGAGTCACCGCAGCAACCTGCGATGTCGGGTCCGCAGACATAAGCAGGACCTCCCAGTCCTCCCAGCTCGAGATGGCGTGCTGTCCCCGCGGGGGAGGGTCAGCAGGGCAGCCGAAAAGGATATGGGAGAAAGTGGCTAGGGGGTCATCACATAGGGAGCATGCATGGGATGTGCCGCAATAGTGGGATAAAAGCTGAGGGGATGACAGAGAGCGGGTCTGGAGGCGTCTGAAGAGGATCTGTTGAGAGTGCGTAAGAGAGGGGTGGGGAGGAGGGTAAGTGCGACGGTCCAAACGGGGTATTTGTGAGAGCTCCGCAAAGGTGTGCGCCCGCTCCCTCGAGAATCCTGGATCGAGACTGTCCTGAGCCCGGCAAATCAGACCTCGGGCCAATTTATCGGCGGCCTCGTTTCCAGGGTTCCCAGAGTGAGCCGGCACCCACAGAAGCTCTACATTGCGCGGTAAATTTTGGGTAGGGGTGTTCAACAATTGCCAGACAGGAGCGTGAATCCTGCCCCTGGCAAAGTTGGACAGAGCCGTTTTGGAGTCGCTAAAGATGTATTGGGCGTCCGAATGTGCAAGGGCTAGGGCGATGACGGTCTCCTCTGCCTCCTCAGGCGTAGAGCCCGAGGGAAGACGGTGAGTTAGGGGGCGAGGTAGGGTTGGATTGTAGGCAACTGCTACCGCTTCATGCGCTGTACATGCGGCATCTAACCAAACGGCATCGTGGGCTAGCCCATAGTACTTATGGAGGGCATTAGCGCGAGCTACGCGGCGAGGGTTGTGATATTGGGGATGGACGTTTCGAGGAAGGGGTTTCACAACAAGAGGTGTATGGATGTGTCGAGGGATGGGTATAAGGGTTGACTGGTTAGCGGGTATGTTGATGCGAAGGGAGGAGAGTATATGGCGGCCAGAGGCGCTCGTGGCAAGTCTAAGGTACTGTGTCTGAAGGTGCGCGTCAACTACTTCCTGAATGGTGTTATGCATGCCTAGTGCAAAAAGTATGGCTGTGCGAGTGCTACGATTCGGATCATTGCGTTCACGCGTTCGGTTTCCGTGCGGTTCAATTTGAGATATGGGGTTGCGTATAGAATGCGGCTTAGCGTAAATGCGTGCACTACTTTCATGTTGTCCGCTTCGTCTAAACCCTTGTTAAGGGTGGACACTCGGCGTGGAAGGTGCAACACGGATTGCGTGGAGGCCTTGAGCCTTTTAAGGGTATGTTCATTTCGTCCAGAATCCTGCAAGTGGAGGCCAAGGATGCGAAGGGCGGGTGTGATGGGGATAGGGGATCCTTTTAAATTGATTTGGATGGGCGAGTAAGCGCTAGATTTTGGCCTAATTAGGAAGAGCGCGGACTTAGATGGGGAACATTCGAGACCGATGGATGACGCCTGAGAGGAGATGGTGTCTGCTGCTAACTGAAGAGTTTCCTCAATTTCCCCGCCAGAGCCATGAGTGGTCCATGTGGTAATATCATCAGCGTACAGGGTATGCTTTAGGTGTGGGATTAGAGCCAGTTTGTGAGCTAGGGGGATGAGAGCAACGTTAAAAAAAAGGGGAGAAAGGATCGCCCCTTCAGGGTTTCCGAGCTCTCCGAGTGTATAAGGGGATGTGGTAATCTGATCTATGTGCAGGGAGGCATTGAGGCCCGAGAGAAACGCCGATCGTAATTTTAGGTTCTAGGGCCTACCTGTAGAGCCTGCATTTCCCGTAAGATGGCATCGTGTCGAATTCTGTCAAATGCTTCGGTGAGGTCAACTGCCAGGATAGCTTTAGTGTGGTGGGGGATGGTATCATCAAGCACGTCAGGCGCAATTTGAAGTAGGGCGTCCTGCGCAGATAGATGCGCACGAAATCCGAGCATACTGTGGGGGAAAAGGTGGTTGTCTTCCATGTACGTTGTTAGCCGAGCAAGAATTATGTGCTCGAAGACCTTGCCTAGACATGATGTAAGAGAAATGGGGCGGATGTTGTCTAGGTTGATAGGTTTGTGGGGTTTTGGAATAAAAATAATTTTTCCATGCTTCCACGAGGCAGGGAGAGTACCTGCCTCCCAACATTCGTTAACGTAATTGACTAAGTCAGAGATGGAAGCATCGTCAAGATTTCTGATAGCTGCATTGGTAATTTGATTATCTCCGGGAGCGGTATTCCGTAATTTCAATAGGGCGGCGCGAAATTCTGATTCTGTAATAAGGGCGTCAAGTTCGGGCTGGGGTGGGCCTGCATAATCAGGATACTTTCAAGGGAGACCGGGGGTTGTATAGGTGCGTTTCACCTGGGCGAGGAAGGCGTCGGTGTCCTGTCGATGGTTGTGAGCGAGGCGGCGAATGCTAAGGCGCGTCTGAGATTTGGATTGCGTGGGGTCTAGCATGTGCCGTAATAGATGCCAAGCGCGGGTTGTGGAGAGATTGCCGCGGAGACCGTCACAAACCTGAGCCCAGTAATCTTTGCAAAGAGTGGCACTACATTGTATTATTTGGGATTGAATCTGGGCAAGTTCGAGTTTTAGTCTCCTATTGTGCTTCTGAGTCTTCCACCTTTGCGTTATGTTGTCCTGTGCTTGAAGGAGGTGGGCAAGCTTGCTGTCAATAACAGGGGTGTCTGGCGTAGAGTCGAGCGTTTGAGTGTGTTGGCGAATGTCTTTTTGCAACTGAATAATCCAGGTGTCTAGGTGGAACGAGGCCTGTGTTGGCTGCGCTTGTCTAAATTTGCGGAGCGCGTCCCAATTAGTGTGCTTAATGGTAAATTTGCGCTGAGATCGGCGATAGTTTAGCGTTATTCGAATTAGGTGATGATAGCTGCCTAGTGTGGAAAGCATTCTTTCCCACTGCAGGTGGTCCAAGTTTCTAACAAGCGTGAGGTCTGGGCTAGTATCGGCAGTAACACTGTTACCAATCCGCGTAGGTAAGCTGAAATCATTAAAGATGGTCAGGTGGAGCGCCAGCGTCTCATTGTACAAAACTGTGCCTCTGTGGTTGGTGCGCCGATAGCCCCAGTCCACGTGAGCGCAATTAAAATCTCCGGCAATAAGTAGGGGGTTTGATCCGGCCAACAGGGTTGCGGATTTGAGAAGTGAGGGGAGTAAGTTAATTGGCTGACGTGGGAGAAGGTAGCAGTTAAGAAAGAATGGGCTTGATTTTGCAGGTGTGGGCGGTAAGACTTCAATAAGCCTGTTAGCGATAGGGGAGGTAATTACGTGCTCCACGTAATGCAAGGATTTACTGACATATGTGACCACCCGAGGAAGATCAGTGGGGTCTGAGGGGATAAAAGCGTATCCTGGCAGCTGCCTGCAAACATTGGCGTCCTGAATGGCGATATTGTCTGGTGGGGATGACGAACTTGCTATAATTTTCTGCAGAGGATCGCGCTTTCGCCGAAATCCCTTGCAATTCCACTGAATAATCTGTAAAGATATAAGGCCCGTCGGAGAGCAATGTTGTTGGGTAGTGAGGGGAAGGAGGGGTGTGGAGAGTGGGACTGTGGGAGGATAGTCCGTTGAGAGTCCAGGAGTGAGGCCAGTTAAGCGCTCCTCTACATATGACACTATCCATTAGACGGGTTATGGTAGATTCAATCATAAGCTGGCACTGTGCAGTGAGCTGCGCAGTAATGCGCTCTGTGAGCCTGGCTTCCAAGTTTTGGGCGAAGGCCTGAAATTTGGCGTCTAGGTCTATTGGTTCGACTGGGCTCTCATCGGGCCTTTTTTTTAGGGGGGGGGGTTGAGCGGGTTGGGCGGGTTGGGTGGGTGAAGGGGAGGGGGGTGGTGGATGGGGAGATACAGCAGAGGTGGTGGTAGAGAGGGCTGCCCTGAGCTGCTTTACCTCCTCTCGCCGAGCCTTCACGTCCGGGTCCTGGGAGGTCCTGGTGTTCGTCCCGGCAGCCTTGGAGGCCCATGTTGCAGTAGACGGGAGGGTCGTTTGCAGCAGAGGAAAGTAGTTCTTGTTAGTTTGCAGCGGAGGAAAGTCATCCTTGTTAGGGGGCATTGCCTTCTGGGGCGATGGGTTGCGTGGTTGGGCGTTGCGATTTCTAGCCATGCACGAGCCGGTGCCCGTGAGGTTCCGGCCTCCACAGAGAATGCAGGTCGGGATGCAAGAGGGCAAATCTTGCGGTTCATGCTTGTCTCTGCACCGCGGGCAGAGACCAGTCCTGGGGTGCGGGCACACGTCATACCTATGGCCCGGCCGACGACAGTTCGTGCATGCGTCTGGACTTCCCTTGTACGGCGTGCATCTGTACACTACACTCATGTAGCGTATGGTATGCGGGACTGGTCCGTGTGCAAAGGTGATCAGAACGGAATGAGTCCTACCCATTCTGCGGGCTGCAATGATGTCAGCGTACGGGTTACGGGTCTGGAGGTCCCGTAGCATCTGCTCCGGCGTCTCCTCCCAGTAGGCTTGCGAGATGACTCCACGCACAGCAGCCGCCGGCGGTGCAATGTAGGCTGCGACAGAGTAAGCGGTCTCTTGGAGGACCACTTCCCTGAGCTGGACGAGGTGAAGGGTGGTTGTCTCGAGCGGGGTTGCGACCGTGAAGGTGTTATTTGTAGGGTGGATCCTTAGGTGAATATCCCCGAGGTCACGGCCAGCAGCGCTGACTTGCAGGGCTTGCAAGAGTGGCTGCGCCATGGTGCCTTTCAAAGCGAGGCCTCCTCTTGGTTGGTAAACGACCCGTATAGTGCCGGGAGGGAGTGAAGCGAGTTGTTTGCTTCGGTGTGCGACTGCGTGAGTCGCGCGCAGCTGTTCGTGTTGAGGCCTGTATGTAGGCTTGAAAGTCGCAGGGGTAGCGGACGCGGACGCATTAGGCGTAGATGGAACAGACGCTGCTTGATGAGATATGGCCAGCGTTTCCGCGCTTGAGATTTCACCCTTGTACGCGCGGAGTATCGGGGTCCACTCACTGGAACGAAGGTCTTCCCTCGGCGCTTGCACCTCCATGGCTGCTGGGGGTAGGTGCGCTGCCGGTGAGTGAGGAACGCAGCGCGCTGGCGAGGCTCGCCTCGATGAGGCGAGGCTTAGCGCAGCGGCACAGCAGGCGGAGACGTTTTCACTTGCCAGTTCTTGTAAATAATCGGGCACATCCAAAAGATGATAACGGTTCGGGCCCGTGTACCTTCCTGGATCCGTTGAGGGTCTTGATGGGTCCTTGGGAAGATTTAGCGGGGCACAGGAGCCAGAAATTGGCGGAGTCGATGCGAGACGTGTCCGCTCACTCGGGCCCCTAGCGGCGATTCAGTTGATAGCCAAACTCTTAGTGTGTCAAATTACAGCAGTACGACGCCACCAGTTATCGGGTGGTAACGAATTGCCGCACCACCCGCGGTAAGTAATGAGAACGCTGTTCAAGTTGCAAACTTCCAGATCGCTGATCTCCTCACACAATCTCCTCACAGCCAGAGCAGTGAAATGAATGTATTAACAAGATATTATACGCATAACCGTCAATGAATAAATTTAGAGGCAAAATAATAAAAACGCTCTTCAATACACAACGGCCAAATATGCTTTTAATTGCCACTTCTAGATGGCACCACCCTCCGTATGTAGCCTGAAAGGTGAAATTGAGTCGTTATTTTTTGAAGCGGAGTTCCCCAACAAGAGCACTGAGCGGCTCAACAGACTAAAAAAAGAACAGGAAAAAGAGGCGAACAATCCCCCGATCCTTCGCCACCGGTGCGCAGACGCCCTGTAACAACGCTGCGACGGCCGTCAGATAACTGCCTTTGGAACAACGCGACGTTCCACGAAGGAGCTCCAGCAGCACTCACTGGCAAAAGTCGAACTCCGAGGCTCTAGCTATGTCGCCAAGACCACCATGGTACCAGAAGAAGATGCTGAAGGAAAGATGCTACTACCGTCGCTAACGACCCGTGCCTCACGAGCTGCCGGCGCCACCGAGACCGGGACGTGATCTTCTCCAGATGGTGGCCATGCCCCCCAAAAGACTCATGATTTACGCAGCAACGCAGGCACACTGCAGCTGAACAATGAGATTATAAACTACAGCTTAAGCGAGCGCTTCCCTGTCGTCTCGTACTTTCTTTGTATGGAATGACTGCACTACAAATGTTGTAGGAGATAATGGCAAGCCCTCTGTAGCCGTGGAGATTTCGCAGTGCCCAGATTATAATCACGCGAACACCTCATCTTGGTTGTCCGCCGCGGTTCAGTGGTTAGGGCGCCTGCCTGGGAAGCCTCCGAACCGTGGTCCAAAGCAGGGCGCAGTGGAAATGAAGATGACGGCTGTACAAGAAGAAAGATGATGGGTCCAGAAATAATTGCGATCACCTGGGAATTCTTAACGTGCACTGACGTCACACAGTTGAGGGCCCTTTTTGAGTTCTCCTGTACATAACCGCTAAGTCACAGGGGAAGACAACTACTTCAGGGTTCTTGTTGCCAAGAGACGACAAATCAGATGCTTAATACTCCTCTTTTTTCTTCGAAGCCAAATTTCTTTTTGTAGCGGGAGCTACACTAGGCTAACAGTCGAGAATTTCGCGGTACATGCGAGAGGCCAGTTGTGCGCATGCGCCGTTACCATCGCAACCGGAGAGGCGCAGTGGGTGCAGCGCGCATTTTCCGGTACATGGGAGAGGACAGTTGTGCGGATGCGCCGTTACCATGGCAACCGGAGAGGAGGAGTGGGTGCGCCGCGCGCTTCGTCACCGCCGTTGCCTTGGCGGCGCGCAC
>JARKHS020018845.1:0-38350 GCA_030143305.2 Amblyomma americanum
TGGTTTCGTTTACCCATTCCTCAGTGAGCAGCCGTTGCTATAATTAAATATCTTAACTACAGTGCGGGGAGTCGCGAGGGGCGAGAACAGCTGGCCGAGGCTTTGGGGCCAATGGATTGTGATTCCTTGAAAGGCGCTGTTGCACGCTGGAGCAGGCGGCGTCGAGAAGGTTTCTCACGGCTGCAAAGGACAGGTTATTATTTTTTTTTTTGCTACAAAAAATGGATGGGTGCTCAAGGGCGCTCGCGTTTAAAGTTGGCGGCTTGAGAGTGAATCCGACGCACGACGCTTCAACGGGTACCGCGCGTTTCCGGAGGCACGGGGTCCACTGGATCGGGTTCTCTCGCCCACTTGCATGTACCTTCAGACGTGTACCGTGAATAAATTAACTTAGCCGAGAGCTCAAAGAGAAGTGCTGGCAGCCGTCTGTGCGACTGCTAACCTTATTGCTGTACTCATGCAGGCATTTTGACACGGTTCCATCAACCGGCGCAGGACCATCTTACCCAACGGAGCACCAACGCTGCATTCCGGAAAGTGGCTGCGGAGTGATCTGTGCAAGCAATCAACCAGGAATTTCGTGCCTCCGCGGAAGGCTTACGACGCCCCTCCAGCAATCCGATAAAAGGAGCCAGCGACAACCACGGACACATTAGATCAGTGCTGGCAGCTGTCGGTGCGAATGCTAACCGTATTGTTGTACTCATGCAGGTGGGCACAAACACACATTCTTGTGACAGTTTATTTCATTGCATTTTGCGGTTGCTGCACTGCTCTGGTACCTCTTTTGTCCGTGACGCGTTTGTCGAAAACTTGTTAAAATGGGGGATGACGAGGCTACGCAAGTGGACAACTTTGCCAAGACACTCGCAGACGAGGCTCCCAAAAGCATAAAAGAAGTTACTAAGCATTTAATGAAAATGACTTCTAAATTTATGGAGGCGATGACTAAAATCAAGGTCACAGTAAACAAGTTGAACTCATATAGCGATGCTGCACAGACTGAAATTGCAGCAGGGAAGGAATCAATGGGTTTCATGAACACTGCCTTTGAGGACTTCAGAACAGAAGTCAAAACGATGAGGCTTGAGCTCACAGAAGTAAAGGAGAATAATCTGGAAATTCAGCAAGTAAACAAGAAGCTGACGAACGAAGTGGAGGGGCTAAGGACACAGTTGGTTGAACTAAAGCAATACAGAAGGAATAACATTGAATTGAGAGGAATCCCAGAAACTGATAGTGAGAACCTCGGTAGCATGATGACACAGGTATCTTCCTAACTACAGGTTGAGCTTTCTCCTGAAGAAATTGACGTGATACACCGTGTCCCAACCAAGTCTATGGGACCTTCCAATGTAATTATGAAGTTTACGTCAAGTTCCCCACGTGCACGCTGCGAATCTTGCAAGCTGCGAAAAAGATCAGGCTAAATACTTCCATGCTTGGCTTCCCAGAGAACGATCCCGTTTTTGGCAACGAACATTTGTGTCTAGAAAACATGTATTGCTCGAGAAAGCTATTGGAGTAAACCGTGACAGTGGCTCGAAGTTCGCATGAGTGTCTGAAGGCAAAATCTTGATGAGAATAACGGAAAGCTCGAAAGTAATGCACATAACTTGTGAAGCTGACATGGAAAAAATTGTCTAATTACCAATGCTCTTGGGTTTTTGTGCCTGTTTGCTCTTACAATGTCTTTGCCATAGAAGATGATGACCTGTTAAGCAGAGACAAAAATGTGTCAATATTTTACATGTCTTTGCCATAGAAGATGATGACCTGTTAAGCAGAGACAAAAATGTGTCAATATTTTACTTTGTCAAGGCGTTTATTTGAAGCACAGGTCGGTTGGTGTTGGTTGACCGGCGACACGACGGGCACACTCACAGGCGTCGTTCGAAAAACCCAGCTGCACTTCGTCTGCTTCTTCGTTGTCCCGCTTGAACTCGTCCGCTTCTTCGCTGCGCTGCGCCTGTCGGTCCCATTACAATTACTCTCCCTCCGAAAAAGTCGCCATCCTGGCGACTTACGGAGAGGAGAGGATGGGCGGGTCATAGTAAGGCTTGAGGCGCTCAACGTGCACAGTTTCGCGCCCCCGGCGACGGTGGTCCGAAGAGGGAACGAGAGGCTCAACGATATAAGTCACCGGAGAAGTTTGGTGGACAACCCGGTAAGGTCTGTGAAAGCGAGACAGTAGTTTCGTGGCGAGGCCGGGAGTGGAGGAAGGCACCCAGAGCCAAACGAGGGCGCCAGATGGGTATGACGCGGGAGGGTCCGGGGAATCCCGACGGTGCTTCTGATCCCATTGTTGCTGTGTGGTGAAAGAGCGGGCAAGTTGCCGGCATTCTTCGGCATACAGGCGAGCTTCGGAGAGTAAGGTGGTCTCGGAAGGGTCAGGGTGATAAGGAAGGATGGTGTTCATGGTGGATGTAGGCTCCCGGCCATATAAAAGGAAGAAAGCAGAAAACCCCCGTTGTTGTCTGAGTAGCTGTGTTATACGCGTACGTGACGAACGGGAGCACTTGATCCCAGTTGGAGTGGGCGGTGTCAACGTACATGGCGAGCATGTCACTCAGAGTGCGGTTGAACCGCTCAGTCATGCCGTTGGTCTGGGGGTGATAGGCGCTGGTGTAGCGATGAACGATTTGGCATTGCTTGAGCAGGGCCTCGACGGCGTCCGAGGAGAAAAACACGGCCGCGGTCACTTAGAAGTTCTTTCGGGGCGCCGTGACGAAGAACAAGACTGTGTAGAATGAAGTGAGCGAGATCGTTTGCGGTAGCAGATTTGAGAGCCGACGTTTCGACGTAACGGGTGAGATGGTCAACGGCAACGATGATCCACCGATTATTAGCCGAAGTAGTTGGAAGCGGGCCATAAAGATCAATGCCGGCGCGGTCAAAGGGACGGCCAGGGCAAGGTAACGGCTGCAAGGGAGCGGCGGCGGAGTGGGGAGGTTTCTTGCGACGTTGGCAGGCGGTGCATGACCGAATGTTCTGACGTATGTAGCGGTACATACCTCGCCAGTAGAATCTCTGACGAAGGCGAGCATATGTATTCAGTACACCGGCGTGGCCGCATTGTGGAGCGGCGTGAAAAGAGGCACAGATTGTAGCACGGAGGTGTCGAGGGATGACCAACAGCCACTTCCGGCCGTCGGGGAGGTAATTACGGCGGTATAAGAGGCCATCACGAACGGCGAAGTGGTGGGCTTGGCGGCGAAGGGTCCGGGTCGAATGATGCGGCGAGGGAGTGTTCAGGAAGTTTAGCAGCGAGGTGATCCAAGGATCCTTCAGTTGTTCGGAGAGCATATCAAGGATGTTGAACGAAGAGAATTCGTAGGCACAGACGAGGGCAGAGGTTGACTCGCATGGGAGTGGTGAACGAGAAAGGGCGTCGGCGTCCGAGTGCTTGCGGCCGGAGCGATAACTGACGTGTATATCAAACTCCTGGAGACGTAAAGCCCAGCGGGCGAGTCGGCCAGAAGGATCTTTGAGGGACGATAGCCAGCATAGGGCGTGGTGGTCTGTGACGACATAGAAGGGCCGGCCGTAAATGTAAGGGCGGAACTTGGCAATTGCCCAAATGATGGCGAGACATTCTTTTTCTGTGACAGAATAGTTTGATTCCGCCTTGGTGAGGGCGCGGCTGGCGTAAGCGACGACGTATTCTGGATACCCAGGCTTTCGCTGGGCAAGAACTGCGCCCTAGCCCACACCGCTCGCGTCAGTGTGAACTTCTGTCGGACAGGCGGGATCAAAATGGCGAAGGATGGGGGAGAGACCAGCTGGCGGCGTAAAGTGCTGAACGCGGTATCGCAGGCGGGGGACCAAGACGAATAGTTCGGGCTGCCGGTAAGAAGCTGCGTTAAAGGGGCGATGATACTGGCGAAATTTCGGATGAAGCGGCGAAAATATGAGCATAAGCCTATAAAACTGCGAAGTTCTTTTAAGGTGGTTGGTTTGGGGAAGTCAGCGACGGCGCGAAGTTTGGCAGGGTCAGAAAGAACGCCGTCTTTGGAGATGACATGGCCTAATATTGTGAGCTGCGTTGCACCGAAGTAACATTTTTTCAAGTTTAGTTGGAGGCCGGCGTCAGTAAGGCTAGTGAGTACGCGCTGAAGGCGGTGCAGATGGGAAGGAAAATCTTTGGAAAAAACGACAATGTCATCTATGTAACACAGACAAGTTTCCCATTTGAGGCCACTGAGAATAGTGTCCATCATCCTTTCGAATGTGGCTGGAGCATTGCAGAGGCCGAATGGCATCACATTGAACTCATACAAGCCGTCCGGGGTGACGAAAGCGGTTTTCGGCCTGTCGTTCGCAGCCATCGGGACCTGCCAGTAGCCGGAGCGTAAGTCGAGGGATGAAAAATACTCCGCTCCCTGCAAGCAATCCAGTGCGTCGTCGATTCGGGGTAGAGGATAAACATCCTTGCGTGTGATATTGTTGAGACGGCGGTAGTCCACACAGAACCTGATGGAGCCATCTTTTTTCGTCACCAAGACAACAGAAGAGGCCCAAGGGCTGTGAGAAGGCTGTATTATGCTGCGCCGAAGCATGTCGTCAACATTGTCACGGATGACGCGGCTCTCGCTCGGCGAGACTCGGTACGGTCGCTGACGCAAGGGAGCGTGGGTACCAGTGTCAATTGTGTGAGAGACGGCCAATGCGCGCCCCAAGGAGGGCTGGGAAAGGTCGAAAGAGTTGCGGAAGCGGCAGAGAAGTTCCAAGATTTGGTCACGGTAAGCTGACGGAAGGTCGGGAGCGATGTTACGACGAAAGACGTCGATGGAAATCGGATCGGGCGCTGTCGCACAACAGGCTAAGGCAGTAACTGGGGAGCAGGCACGGGTATCGGAGAACTCGGAAGAAAGAACAGGGTCCAGTTCTTCAATAGAGCCGAGGCATTCGCCGCGAAGAAGAAACGACGGGCAAGAAAATGGGTTGGTGACATAGATGGCGCAGTAGCCATCGGAAATCGAGATAACGGCGAATGGAATGAGGAGGCGCTGATGGCGAGTGGCTGCTGCGGTAGGTGTGAAAAGAACAGGGCCGCTGAGGAAAGAGTCGGGGCGGAGCGGAACGAGGGCTGAAGAGGAGGGAGGTATGTCGGTGTCGGCAGCTACAAGAAGCTTAGCGGAGCGCACAGGTATGTCACACAATGAAACATCACACAGGGGAGAAAGCTCAAGTTCCGCACGGGCACAATCAATCACTGCACGGTGGGTCGAGAGGAAATCGCAGCCGAGGATGACACCGTGAGAGCAGGCGGTCAGCACAACAAACTCGATGGTATAGGCGACGTCGTTGATAGAAACGCGGACCGTGCAGGCTGCGATGGGATGGATGCGCTGAGAGGTGGCCGTACGTAGTGAAAAGTCAGACAGCGGCGTTGTCACCTTACGAAGTTTGCGGCGAAGAACATCACTAATTACTGACACTGCAGCACCCGTGTCGACGAGCGCGAGAACGTGGACGCCTTCAACAGACACCTCAATCACGTTAGCAGGAGAACACGGAGGACTTAAAAAGTTGGCAAAACACGCAGTTCTTGCCTCCTGAACTGCGGCAGTCAGTTTTCCTCTGGGAGAGGGTCCGGGCGGCGGAGCATCGGAGAAATTGAACGTCGACGAGGGGAAGGCGAGCGGCGAGTAGGATACTGGGAGCGATGTGCAGAGGAGGCAGAAGAGACATTAGGCAAGGGCGGCCCGGAATCGTAGCGGAAATTGCGCATGAAATCGCCAGAACGAGGAGGTCGCTGACGGCAAAAGCGTGCGACATGGCCCGGAAGACCGCAGCAATAGCATGTCGGTCGATTGTCCTCGGTACGCCAGGGGTTCGTAGGGTTTCGGCGGGGTCGACGAACCGGGACCTGCGGCGGGGGTATAGACGGCGGTGGAGCATAAAAGGCCGGGCTGCTAGGGTAGGCGGCAGAGGTGGGCGAGCGCCGTGTACCGGTGACTGCTTCAGCATAGGTGAGCGGCGCTGCCACAGGAGGAGGTGGGGGACTGGATGGCAGAACTGCAGCGACCTGCTCCTGAATAGCACGACGAATAGTGGGCGTGAAAGATGGCGCTAGGTCGTGCGGAAGGCAGACGGGGTCGGGAATGTGATGCAGCAGAGAAAGCTGGCGAGCGATCTCTTCGCGGATGAAGTCTTTAACCTGCTGCATGAACAGGGACTGCTCAGCAGACGAGCCACCAAGGGCCAAGCCAGCAAGACCCCCCGCAGGCGCGCCGGACTGCCGCGTAGATGCGCGTTGCTTGCGGAGTTCGTCGAAGCTTTGGCACAGCTGGATGACGGTAGCGACGGAGGTGGGGTTCTTCGCCAGCAGCATCTGGAAAGCGTCATCGGCTATGCCTTTAAGTATGTGGTTGACTTTATCCCCTTCGGACATGGAGGAGTTGACACGCTTGCACAGGTCAACGATGTCCTCGATGTAGCTTGTGAACGTCTCGGAAGGGAGCTGAGATCGAGCACGAAGACGTTGCTCGGCGCGAAGCTTCCGGACGGCGGGGCGGCCGAAAACGTCGGCGAAGCTCGTTTTAAAGGACGACCAGGTGGGAAGATCGGCCTCATGGTTGCGAAACCATAGGTTGGCAACGTCCGTTAGGTAGAAGAGGACGTTGCTAAGTTTCACGGAATCGTCCCACCGATTGTAAGTGCTGATGCTCTCATAGGAGGCCTGCCAATCGTCGACGTCTTGGTCATCGGTGCCACTAAATGGAGAAGGGTCACGCTGGCGCTGCACCCCGTGACAGAGTACGGTGGCAGGGATGGGCTGCGATGGTTCACTCGGACCTTCCGGCATGGTGGCGGAGACGAGGAGCGTTCCACTTCGAAGTTCCAGGATGAGGACCGGGACGGGAACCGAGGCACCTCCACCAAATGTCAAGGCGTTTATTTGAAGCACAGGTCGGTTGGTCTTGGTTGACCGGCGACACGACGGGCACACTCACAGGCGTCGTTCGAAAAACCCAGCTGCACTTCGTCTGCTTCTTCGTTGTCCCGCTTGAACTCGTCCGCTTCTTCGCTGCGCTGCGCCTGTCGGTCCCATTACAACTTTAATGTCGGCAGTATAGGGAAGAACCTGAACCTTCTAGTGGCTTGTTTGACGAGATATTCCCAATCTTTTGATATTGTAGCGCTTACATAAACCTGGCTGCAAAAAGGTGAAAACGTTATGCTTCCCGGCTATGTTATGTTATCTCATCCTAGAGAATAAAAAAACCGTGGTGGTGGTGGTGATGCCTTTTTCCTCAAAAATAGTCTGCCTTTCTCGTTTTTGACACCAGTTACCCTCCGTAATACAGACATAGAAACATTGTTCATAAAACTGCCCGGCCATTCACTGTCGGAGTTATTTATCGTCCGTCAAATTCACGCCTTTCGTCCTTTCTTGACAAACTTGAAGGAATTTTTAAAACGCTTGCTACACACTCAGAACGCATAATTATAGTCGGAGATTTCAATATTGATACAAGTAATGAATGCCACAAAGACTACGTGAACCTGTTAACATCGTACAATTTCCGAAACATGATTAGCACACCCACGCGTGCAACTACCTTCTCTTCATCTATTATTGACCATGCGTTAACAAATATACCGACTGGGATACGCGTTCTGGTTTACAGCGAAACCATCTCCGATCACCTTTCACTTTTTGTAGCTGTTGACACTGATATAAAACCAGAGCGTGAGAGCAAGAAATATCTATCTAAAATAGATTATGCCCTTCTGCGTGAAAATCTACTGGCCGTCGTGCCCAGTGTAATATACTATGACGACGTCGATACAGAGTTTAGTAACTTAATAGACACGCTTTCGCAAATGGTTACTAACTGCAGCAGAAGTATTAGTGTTCGCTCTTATGAAGAGCCACTATGCCCTTGGATGACTGAGCCAATCCTCGCCGTTATAAAAGAAAAATATTCATGGTACAGCAAATGTAAGCAGCACAAAGATAGTGTTTACTATCTAAACCAATTTAAGAGCCTGCGCAACAGATCCGTGTCGATGATGAGGGCACGAAAAAAAGCATATTACACGCTTCTCGCAGAACAGGCTTCCGGCAATTCGCATAAGGTTTGGAACAAAACAAAATAATGTCGCTGGAAAAGCCAGTTTGCGCCGTGTTCTCCCGGAGAGAATAGATGGCAGTACCACAGAAAGATTGAATTACTTTTTTCACCAATATCGGCCTGTCCTTAGCTGCTCAACTCCATGAATCACATCAACAAAATGCTGCATCCAATCCAGTTCTCAGTAGTTTTGGAATGTTTGAAATCGAACGCGATGAAATTACATCCATTAGTCACTGCTTACCAGGCAATAAATCTGCCGGACTGGACGGAATTTACCCACGCACACTTAAGGAAAACACTGATATCTTGGTATGCAAAATTTTGATCATTCATAAAGCTGTGCAAAGTACCCCTCCGCACTAAAGATTGCCAAACTTGTCCCGGCATACAAAGATGGAGACCGATCCAATCCGTCAAGCTACAGACGCATTTCTGTCCTAAGTGTTATTAATATTATTTACGAACAGATTTTATTCAACAATATTTGCAAATTCTTAGAAAAGTATAACTTACTCTGTCAACAGCAACATGGATTTCGAAAACATCATTCAACGGCATCTGCTGTCCTAAGTTTGACTCAATTAATTAATACCGCATTACAGTAAAACAAACTGGCCGCCGTTGTATTTGTTGATTTAAAAAAGGCGTTTGATACCGTGAATAACGCTATTATGCTCCACAGATGATTTAAAAAAGGCCTTGATACCGTGAATAACGCTATTATGCTCCACAAATTAAACCATTATGGATTCCACGGTGAAGTATACAGCTTACTTTCTAGTTACATCGAAAACCGTCAACAAGCTGTAGTTATGAACAACATTATGTCATCACTTCAATATTTACAGACCAGGGTTTCTGAAGGATCCGTTTTAGGGCACATGTTGTTTTCGTTGTACTTGAATGATTTGCCGAAGGTCTTAAGTTGTTCTGATATTTTAATGTATGCAGATGACACTGCGATCATAGTTACAGCTGACAACCATGAGGATTGAGAAGAAAAAACAAAAGCTGAACTGAATAAATATTCAAGCTGGTTTTTTACCAAAAAGCTAACGATTAATTCAAGCAAAACCAAATATATAGTATTTAGCTCACGAGCAAGAGTCTTTGACAGCAACCAAATTAACATTTTCTTTAACGACCACTCACTTGAACGAACACACTCATTTAAGTATCTTGTTGTCATTCTAGATGAACGCCTTCACTAGAAAAATCAAATTAGCGCCGACTGTTCGAAGTTGGCTTCTGGCTGTTATGCCTTATTACAGGCCCGCGATTGTTTTAATACACATACACTGCGTATCCTTTATTTTGCCCGTATTAACGGTCATTTAACATACTGTGTAGAATCATAGAGTTTGACATACAGCACTTATTTTGAACTTATCCGGCGATTACAAAAACTGACTATCCGAATTATAACACAAAGCTAATATAACGAGCCAAGTAGACTACTTTTCCAGTTAATAAATGTCCTTCCTTTTGACCTCCTGCGGACTTTAAAGATAGCGGTGTGTGTAAACAACGAAGTAAAATATAAACAATATTTTATTTTCTCCCTGTTTCTCTCTCCTCCTCGACTTACAAGAAACCTCACACATAGTAACTTTAATCTGCCACCGAATAATAACATCTACAGCGAAAGATTGGTCCAGTTTTGAGGAGCCAAGGTTTGGAATGCTCTACCCCAAGAAATCAAACACTCCCATGAAACTAATAAAACATTAAGAACATATTTTATGAGCCTCATTTGAGCTCTGTGGTAGTCGTTTTCGGATTGTATTTCTTGTACAGTGCTGTTCTTGATAGATCTTTACTCATTCTGCTGTAAAATGCACATTATTTTGTTTTCTTCTTTTTGTATGAGGTATTTTGGTCGCGGTTGATTTTGTGCTTTTCATTTTACACAAGTGCTGTGTCATTGCCATTATGTATTTTGTTTCTGAACCCTACACTAACCTCTGGATATGGGTTCAGTCAATGTTTTGATAATTTGTATGGCAAGATTATGAATAAAAATGAAAATGAAAACAGCTTGGCCCAACTGCCGAAGCTAATGAATGGAGCCGCAAACAAACGAGTTGGAGGAGAGCGGAGTCACGGTCTCTGCAGGTTCCAACTCTCTTTTAAAGCGAAAGCTTTACTGGTAGCGAACTTGCGATTTCGCCGTGGCGGTACTCCGAGGGGGCACATGAGGTCACAACGCGCGCCTCGCCGCGGAGTCGAACCGGTCTGGACGGGCCGGCGGAGGCTGGCGCACTGGGCGCGAAATAGAGACGTGCTCCAAGTCTCCGCCAGTGTGGTCCGAGAGCGCCGAAGCCGCCGAACGCGTCGGCGGTCAAGCGCAGCTTTGGGCGACGTAAGAGAACATTGCCTTCCCTCTTGTAATCTCCATGCCTAACGCGCAGTAACCTAGACTGCCCCAGTTTATTAATCACTTTCGGTTGAAGTAACGTGCAAAAGAAATTCAAATGCCGAAAAATAAAAACTCGAATTTACTTATATTTATATATTTTATAATTCATATGATTTATATACTTCATAATTTGCATTTTTCAGATGAGGAACAAATAACTAAACCACGATCATCTTACGCTTAGCTAAAGGCTTCCGGGGTGCCGGCCGCTTTCGATGCACAAAAAGGCTTGGTACTGCATCTGGCCTAGATTTCTTTATACCGTAATTCCGAAGGACATGGCTCACAAACTGGTCTTCGGTAAAGCGATCATGAGACGAATAAAGCAAGATTTTGTATGACACAGCCTTACGAGGAACAATACAAAGCACGAAAAATACGCAGAGAGCGTGAGCTTTCATAACATGAAAAACTTGCACAAGTGTTAATACGGCAGCAGGCCCCACAAAATGCCATTAGAGCTTTGCCAGAGTCGGACGTTGGAAATCGTCAGTATCAGTTGGTGATTCATTTGGCACCACTTATCCCCGTTACAAAGTTCCACGCAGCGTGATTTTTGCACGAATTCGCGGCAGCGACGACGACCTTGAACATAAAACGTCGACAACTATGCTTAACAGAGGTCCTCGCTTGCATTCTCAATTATTATCCACGCAGATATCTAGTATTCAAGCGATAGCTGCGTTACTGTGCCTAGGCACAGTAAGGCCCGATTTTGGTATGAACCCTGCCTGGAAAATACGTTCAGCAATGAGCGCAACATGAAAGCTAGACCTCAATCGCAAGCAGCATGAACAGCGAGGGCTTTAACAGCGATAATCAAAGCTTTGACTTCGAGTTCGTGAGCGACGGAGTCCAACTGCAACAAAACAAATGCGTCCAGTGATGCGCCGAACCTGAAAGATAAATCTGCACCGCGAGCAGCATGAACAGCGTAGGCTCAAACAGCAAGAACCGCCTTTTTACTATCGAATTCGTGAGCGAAGGGGTGTATCTATAACGACACAAATACGGCAAGTAATGCGCGCAACATAAAAGCTGGACCTTGTTGTGGATGGGGCGCCAAGCCCATCGTAGGCCACCAGTGTTGGGGATTGCGCTTCAACGCCACCGGTGCCACCAGAGTTGGAGATGGATGGGCCCTTGAGTAGGCTGACTCATTCAGCCCCGCAGGTCCCATCTCCGAATGACGTTGTCGGACTCCGTTGAGAAGGGAAACTGTACAATAGGGTTTATTTACATTTTTACAAGCGTGAGAATCAAAAGTGGGGATCTCTCCGAATGGAGGATCTTAAGGGAGGATGATTTTCACTGCACTCGCTGTCAAGATTTAAAACGTTCCTCTTCCTTAAATTCCCTAGGTTGAGGACACCCTCGCCGGGGTGGGAGTGGCCTGAAACTTTCCTTCACGTGCAGAAACTCACACCACAGCACATAGGGACACGCCCCCGTCACATGTCGAGCCTGGGAGAGGGGAGGATGCCGTCGCGTTAACGTCGTCTGCGTAAGGTGATGTTATCTAGCCAGTCGAAGGTTCTCACGCGCTGCTGACACCTGTTCTTCCTTAGATGACAGCTGAAGCGCCAGGCTAGTTCACAAGGTCAGGTCGAGATGTCGAAAAGGGTCGTTTAATCCTGAGATGCTTGCGAAGACTGCGGACGATGACCGCTAGCCCGCCGCTATACTTGGCACGCCGTTTTCCACCAGAAACGAGGCTTCTTTGTTCCGCCAAGATAGTCACGACAATTGGGGAAGATAACTCTCGCGCGTTCGCTCACTGCGGTGGCGTCTTTCAGGCCTCCGCTCTCTCGTGTCCCATAGTGCAACCGGGCGACGCTTGCTAATTGTAACAAGCTGACACCTGGGTCCGCTCCGCGTGGTCCTTGGCGGCAAGGCTGGGAGCGATCACCATCTAGATGCTCGGAGCCACCTCGAAGAAACATAAGTGTTGGCCGGCTGCCAGCAGGCGAGACTTGCTGTCGCCGTTGCGAATCCAGACGAGCTGTCGCCGTTCGTAACAACGTGTATTGCGAGCAGCATGTACAGCGGGTATCAAACAGCGAGAACCGCCTCTTTATTATAGGGTTCGTAAGCGAAGGACTCCAACTGCGACAAGAATTCCTGCAGCAGTGCCCAACATGAGTTAGACCTCCAAAGCGAGCAACGTAAACATGGGGGCTCAAACAATATGAAGCGTAACCTTCGAGTCGAGCCTGCGAACGAATCTGACTGCAACCACGTCGGCACGCCACGAAATGTGCGCAACATCAAAGCTTCCCTTGCAGAATCTAGCAGAGCTGGCACGGTGGGCATAAGACAACAAGACGCACAGCTTTCGTAGCCTACGAGCGAACGAGTCCATCTAAAACTATGCCAAACAGCATTTACTGCGAAGAAAGACTGTAGTCGCTCGTGCTTCGCATCAAATCAGCCCCTCCCCCCCCCCCAAAAAAAAAAAATAACAGGACTGACAACTGAAGAACGGCCACTCACCTCACATAGTCGCGGATCCTGCACATGATCGAAGTTCGCCCGGTCGATCCTGTTCAGCCAAACCTTCCAGCGAGCAGCGTTGCTCTTTCTGGACAGAATTACAAAAAATCTTTGCCCGCTGCCTCCTCAGTTGTTGGATCCATACGCGCAACAGAAGCTCTGCATCGTCGCAACGCGCAGGCGCCGTCAAATATAGAAAAAAAAACTTCCCGCCAAAACTCTTGCACAGAATGAAAACGAAGCCCGATTCCTACCCTCGACAATGGCTCCGGCATCTGCAGAGGAGAAAAAAAGCGCGCGCAAACACGTGACCATGGCGCCTCGACCACTTGAGAGGCTCGATTATCCGGACGCGCGCTAGGAGAGGAGGGAAACTGGAAAGTTCAAAGCTTTGCGTTACTTTTGCTTAATAGTACAAGCATTTGTAATAAGCAGGCTTGTCTACGCACTCCCATACTTAAAATTAGACAGTAGTGAAAAAGCCAAAGTAGAGTCTATGATTAGAAAAGCATACAAGGTAGCATTAGGGCTACCGAACTGTACCTCCACCGAAAGGTTTCTGGGCTTGGGAGTACACAACACCTTAGACGAGCTTACAGAGGCACACTTAACAATGCAGAGAGGCCGGCTTTCCCACACCAAAGCAGGAAGAAGCATACTTGATCGTTTAGGACTAGGCATACAGTTGCCACCCCAAGATACCAAAACAAAGATACCTAAATGCATGGCTAAGATAATAAGAGTTAAGCCACTAGCTAAGAATATCCATCCTGCTCACCACGAGGGGAGAAGGGCTAGGGCAAAAGCTCTACACAACACATACAACCAAGATGAACATGCAGTATATGTAGATGCCGCAGAATATCCCCAGAAACAAGCGTTCGCACTAACGGCGGTGGATACGCAAGGTAAACTGATAGTCTCCGGCACTACCATAACGAAATCCTCGGAAACGGCAGAAGAGGCGACAATCGCCCTTGCTATCATTAACACAGAAGCTACTACCATACACAGCGACTCTAAATTTGCCATACGCAATTATGCGAGGGGCTGAATTTCTCAGGCAGCATTGAGCATATTGGGTCAAACCAAAGACTTAGACAGAATATTGAATTGATATGGGTCCCGGCTCACTCGGGGAACCCTGGTAACGAAGCGGCACACATAACAGCTCGAGGATTCGTCAGCCGAGCAGGGGACGCTGTCGTTGCTGAGAGTTTTTCGAAGCACGGCCTATCATCTTTTCCCGATATTACTAATCATTTTAAACTTGCAAGGAGGATATTCCCTCCTCCAGACAAAGGCTTTAATAAGGAGCAGGAGACCACTTGGAGGCGACTCCGGACGCGATCCTTCATGACGCCTTACCTGTTGTCAAAATTATACCCCGGTGAATACGACCCTGCATGTACATTATGTGGTGATTTAGCCACTTATGATCACCTATGGTGGAATTGTAAAGAGGAGCCGCCCCCGAAATCTCTAATACAGGTTCCTACTCTCGAGCAGTGGGAGACCCGTGTTGGTCAGCTCAGACTTGGGAGTTCAAACCCGGGTCATTGAATGGGCTACCCAGGTCGCTGTCAGCCGTGGACTGATAGCCACCTAGCACGGATCGTCTGCATTCTGCCTTTTCTGACGAATTAAATGTTTTCCAATCCAATCTGCTTCATTGAGGGGACTTCAGTTGGTGCGTATGTGTAGCGCCATCTTTAACTTGAACTATTTTTGTTAATTGCTGTAGCAGCCGCTAGATAACACTACATGTTGAAAAATACGTTGTCATTAGTCTGCTCATTCTACTGTGTGAGAACGTGGACAGATGGACGTCCACTTAGAACAGCATGTAAAAATAAAATTCTGTGTGAAGCTTGGCAAGACAGCCAAACTGACGCATGAGCTCCTTCGTGAGGCTCACGGTAACGAGAAATTATCGAGGGCGCGAGGTTTCAACTGGCACAAGAGGTTCGTTTCGTCGCGAAAGTCGGTGGAAGACGACACAAGGCAGGGGCGCTCATCAGCCTCACTGAATGAAAACAACGTGCCTCGGATCAGAGAAATCGTACAGCAAGACCGCACCATTGCAGTCTGCATGCTTTAAGATGCTCTCGACATCAGTAAGAGAACATGCCACCAATTTTTGCGTGAGAACTTAGGGAGACGCAAACTTCATGCCAGACTTCTGCCGCACTCTCTCACAGAGGACCAGAAGGACACTCGGGCATCAATGAGCGCTGATTTTCTCTCCGAGGCAGAGAAGGATGCTGCATTCGTTGACAGCATCATCACTGAAGACGAAACGATGATGTTTTCAATACGATCCTCAAGCAAAGACGTAGAGCGCCGAATGGCGGTCCACAAGCTCTCCGGCGTCGAGAAAGGTGCGGCGGCAGAAGACCAAAATAAAGACGATGCTGATAGTTTGTTTCGATGCCAGAAGTGTCACACTCCACGAGTTCGTTCCACAAGGGCCGACGGTGAATCAGGAGTATTATATCCGCGTGCTCCAACACATGCGTCATGCACTGCGGCGCCGTCGCCCTGATTTATTGGCATCTGGACAATAGAGCCATCTCCACAATAACGCAAGGTCGCACACTGCCTCTCCCCATGCGATTTTTTCCTGTTTAATCGTGTCAAGAGAGCCCTAAAAGGTCGTTGGATGGAGAGCGTGGAGGCCATTCAAGACGCCACGACAAACGAGCTGACAGCGCTGCCAAAAGAAGAGTGTAAAGGGATCGTACGTCAAAGAACCGCGCGGTGTCATTAGAACCGGTCGCCCGCTCGTCGTGTCCTTGAGGCGGCCTCCTCTTTGAAACTCTCCCCCTCCCATTCGGTGGCGGGCGGCGGCGGGGCGCCGCACTGAAAATGAGCGCCCTTGGGGTCAAGAGCCCCTGACAGCGACGGTCAAGCGCTTTGACCCTCGCATTGTTCGGACCCTCGTCAGAACGGCGCCAAACGCGATGCGACCTTGCGACAAGCATCTCGTGAAATGGGGTAAGCTCGTCAAGGAGGGTCGTAAATAAAAACGAGTAGACGGGCTGCACCGCGGAAGCGCCCCGCTGTAGTCCGATGACAGAGATAATTGCGGAACAGCTTCAGTGAAGGGAAACCGAGAGTCAAAGGAAACCGCTTGCACGTGCGGGTACGATGTGTGGTTGTTGTTGCTTTTTTTTTCTGAGGGAGAGAGTTCGAATCATACTGTGGAAGTATGGGGCGTGGCACGTAAACCTAGTGGGCCACTCGTTTCGAGGGTCCATTCCCGAAATCTATTTTCTTATAGCGATTTTGATGCTCTTTTCCTGCTGTGTATTTTAGGGAGAGGGCTTTGAACCTTGCCGAAACTGGAAGGCGTGCCATGCAGTTTGTAAACCAATCACGAGTTAGTTTGTTGTGATTGGGTGATGCAAGGGATGGGCTGGGCCTTTAGGTCTTTAAAACCAGGGCCCGGAGCCCTGGAAAATGTTCTGGGCTAAGGTCAGATGTAATGCATCTTCGGCTATGCCGAGCAGGGGCCTCCCCTAGTGTTATCCAGTTCCACCTTTTTGTTCTTTACCCTTTTTACCGTCTTCAATTTGTCTCATGTATATCAAAGTGCTTGTAATGTAAATATTTCGTATAATACAGTCAATTCATATTCCCCTTAACGCCTGCATTCTGAGTCGTCGCAATACCGTCTACGACGGAGCACCCCGGGTGCGGAAAAGAAGTCTGCGGTCATCCAACAAAGCAACCGTCTCGGGCGGTGGGCACCTCTGGTGCGGAGAAGAAGCAACTCAAAGAACCTAGTAAGGTCTGCAGCAAAGAAAATGTCACGGATCTCTCCGGAGAACACTCGGACCGAAAGAATGTACTAGGCGACCGGAGTACCCACACAAACGCACATTTAATACGCCCTGCTTGGCACACACACTAGAACACAAAACTACCAAAACTAAAACAACACACAAAGGCTATAAATACACACGACCCGGGCACACAGCTACTAGCGTCTACTA
The DNA here is from genome assembly GCA_030143305.2 of Amblyomma americanum. Classification (NCBI taxonomy): domain Eukaryota; kingdom Metazoa; phylum Arthropoda; class Arachnida; order Ixodida; family Ixodidae; genus Amblyomma; species Amblyomma americanum. The sequence continues at coordinate 16,998 of JARKHS020018845.1, forward strand.
CTAGTGTTCTACTATTGGCGGTCGGCGTTCGTGCTCACGGTTGGTTCGGTGGGGCTGCAGCGTTGTAAGGATCCAGTAGGCGGCGTTCGCCGTGCTTGGGCTGGCGTCGCTGGCGGCGTCGTACAAGCTCCAGGTCCAAGCGCCCGTGGAGATGATGCCGGTGTTGTTGGCGTTGGGCGCACCACCCGGATGGGTGGCAACAGCGCTGGAAACACCCCTGGCCGTAGCAGGTGGTAACGTCCTCTGTTGACTCCCCGGAACGGGCTCAGGCACGGCAGAAAGTCCACGATGCGGATTCGTAGAACGCGAGCTCACCGGAGCAGTAGCCGGCGTCGCTCTCTTCCAGCCAAAGTGTTCCTGACCCGTCGGAGCCTCCGCTCCTCTGCTGTTCCCCCGGTGCCTTGCTCTCGCTCGCCCTTTTATAGCCTCGGTGATTGTCCAAGTAAGCCTTGTCGTCGTCTTCTTCTTTTCTCCACCAATCATCTCTCTCCACTTCGCCGAATGCTTCTCCACCAATTATCTCTCTCAACCTCACCGAATGCTTCTTCTTCCTCTTGTTTATTCTTCGGTTAATTCACGTCGTCTTCTTCACACCATTTTCCTTTAAAATTAATTTAGGCTCCTTAATATATGTGACAAAGGCCCCCTCTCTCAAGAGTTTTTCTATGAAAAACTGCTGACGTCATACTCACCTTCAAGCCATCCAGCCAACCGACTATCTGCTATGACGATTCTGGACCCAGCACACAACACACCGCAGAGGTCCAGCACACACCAAACGCACACCACTAACACAGCACACCAAATTGCGTTTCCAGAACACTAACACACCACTGCCGCTGTCCGCACAGAGTCCTTAATAAACATGTTCGTGTCCAGAACACACAACCTTGTATAATCACATAACACCAACAACAGCAACTACAACAAGATAAATCCCAGAGATACATTAACACAACAACAACAACAACCAGATACATGCCAGAGATACCTAGAGCTGTTCAGTGGGCTCTACTCATGAAGTCCGCTCCAACGTTTTCTCTTTCTTTAATATACTCCACCTGAAATGAGTATTCTTGCAAGGCCAAACTCCATCTCATAACTTTACTATTGTTCATTTTGGCCTTGGTTAAGTATTCAAGCGGCTGATGATCTGTCTGAATCCTGAAATGTCTCCCATACAGATAAATGTGGAACTTCTTTACCGCCCACACCACCGCCAAACATGCCTTTTCAACGGTGGAGTAGTTGCGCTCACTAGGCGATAATCTGTTGCTTGCAAAAAATACCGGATGTATCACGCGATTCTCTTCTTGCAAGAGTACGGCTCCTAAAGCTCGGTCTGATGCATCAGTGCGAAGCACACACTCTTTATCCATATTCGGAGTAAGCAGAACGGGCGGTTTTCCATAAATCCTTTTAACATCACAAATGCAGTTTCATGTTCAGCAGTCGAAGTCAGCTTATTGCTGCCCCCTTCTTAGTGAGTTCGACTAGCGGGTCGGCTATGTGAGCATAATCGGGAATAAAGTCCCTGTAGTATCCCGTTAATCCCAGGAACGACTGTACCTCCTTCTTGTTCGTTGGTGTCTGGGCCTGCTGTATTTTGTCGAAGATGTCGTCTTTAGTCGCGATGCGGCCCATCCCCAGCTTGTGACCGAGAAAAGAAATGGCTTCAAAGCCCACCTCACATTTCGCCGGTTTTATGGTCAACCTGGCTAGCTGAATTCTATGAAATAGTCTTTCCGATGGAATTACATGCTCTTCCCACGTATCTGTTGCCACCAGGATGTCATCAATATTGTGTTCTACATTTTGGAGCCCATGCAAAACCTTCCTCATCAGCTTCGTAAATATTGCAGACGCTGTCTTCAAACCAAAAGGCATGATTTTAAATTAGAATAAACCCGCCGAGCACGAAAAGGCAGTCTTCTCTTTAGAAGAATCTTCCATTGGTATTTCCCAATACCCTTTAGCTAAGTCAAACTTAGAAAAAACCTTTTGTGAGCCACCTTAGCGAACACCACGTCCGCTCTTGGTATGGGTTCTGCATCGGGTACAATGATGTCATTTAGCCGTCGAAAATCTACACACAGTCGGTTAGTACCATTGCGTTTCTTGACAACCACAAGAGGCGCATTGTATGCTGACCACGACCTCTCAATCACACAAAGCTCCAACATATCTCGCACCTCCTTTTCTATTGATTCTTGAACTGCTAAAGGCAGTGGGTATTGCTTCACGCTGATTGGTCTATCTGTAGAAAGATCTAGTCCGCAACATATATCCGTTTTGCTCAGCACAGCTGAAAACACACCCTCTTTGCTTTGGAGTAGGGCCTTTATCTGTGAGCTTCGGGCTTCATTCAAATTGGGGTTTATTAGCACCTTATCCCAACCTACCGTTTTCTTCCCACTGCATGTGGGCATCTCGACATCATCTGTCTCCTCGGCTACTACCGAGCATACTATCTCGGGGGCGCACTGTATGGGAACTCTTTCTTCGTACTTTTTCAACATGTTTGCATGGAAAACCTTCTTGGTGTTATTTATCAATAACTCATAATCCATGTCGTTTTACTTCTGCGTCACAAGGTAAGGGCCCTTCCACTGCATCAGTAACTTACTATGAACCGTGGGTAGCAGGATGAGAACCTTGTCCCCCGGATTCAAAATCCTGTGAGTGGCTCTCTTGTCACAGTAGCCCTTATAGCGTTCGCGCGTCCTTTCCAGGCCTTGATGGGCAAGCCTGCATGTTTCTTCCAACTTGTCCCGCCACTCAAGAACGTATGTGTAAGTTGTCTTGAGATCTGATGCAATCTCCTTATTAGCCCACAGCTCCTTGAGTATATTGTAAGTGGACCTTTAACGGTTCTCCCATACAACATATCAAAGGGCGAGAAACCAAGACTCGTTTGTGGTACTTCGCGGTAAGCGAACAAAAGAGCTGGGAGATATCTATCCCAATCAGTAGGTCTCTCCTGGCACATTTACTTGATCATATTTTTGAGAGTGCCATTGAACCGCTCTACAAGCCCATTACACATGGGATGGTAAGGCGTCGTCAGTAACTGTCTTACTGACAAAAGGCGGTTAACCTCCTTCCTTAGCTCCGATGTGAAGTTCGAGCCCCGTCACTCAAAATTTCCCTCGGGAACCCATAACGCGAAAACATTTCCACGAGACCCTCCGCCACTTGGATACTGTCAATAGTTCTCAGTGGAATAGCGTCAGGATAACGAGTGGCCACGTCAACTAGAGTAAGCACATATCTATTGCCTTTGGCGGATACTGGATAGATTGGCCCCACAATGTCAATGGCCACTCGCTGAAACGGTAGGTCGATGGCTGGCATCTTGCCCAGAGGCACGGGACCAACTCTTCCCTTCGGAACTGTGCGCTGGCACAGGTCACATGAGCGAACAAAGCGCTTAACGTCACTGTGAACACCCGGCCAAAAGAACTCCTCGGTGATCCCAGACACCGTTTTTTGAACACCCTGGTGTCCAGCCATAATGGCGTCATGTCCTAAGCGCAGCATGGTGTCTCCCATATCTCTCGGTAACACCAGCTGTTGGACCCGCCTTCCTGAAGTAAATATGCATTCTCTGTGCAGAAGACCATTTAACAACTGATATTCGAATGACGTATGACTCTTCTTTCTTTTCACTCTTTCCTCGACTCTTTCAAAGCAGGCTTTCAAGCTCGTATCTTCTTTTTGTCTAATTGCAATTTCTCCCGGTGTTACGCTCAAGCGCATCGCACCAGGAGTAGAGAGCGGACGCTGTGTTGCTCGGGCTGTCGCTTGAGCTCTTGTCTCCACTGCCGAAGAGAAGCTGACTGCATCCGTCCGAGCTGTCGCAGGCCTTTCCTCCTTTGGATGTTCTTCACCGTGGAGCATCCTCCACTCGGGATCGGGGTCTTCGACACCTCTTGCACCCGTAATGTTCCCCAAGATGAGATCGCAGATGGGTTGGTCTACGCATTTTGCCACTACCTGTCCAGTATAATATGGCGTGAACACTAGAATCCTTGCTTCAGGAAGGTACCTCACTGTGCTATCGACAAGAGTGACGGCCGACGCTTCCCCTGTAAGATCCTCGTCCTTCACCAGGCTCCTACGAACCAAGACTGTGTTAGGTCCGCTGTCTCTAGGCACCAATATAGGACGGTCCCCTATTTGCCCAACCACCACTGGCATTGCTGCTTTGGACTTGCGTGTTCCACTCACTGCCTCTTTTTCCAGCGGCGTTTGCTCTCCTTTCAGCTGTGGAACTTCGGGTGGCGTGACAAGTTCTACCCTTGAGTCAACAACGCATGCAGCTCGGTCCTGCGTTCTGTATCGGCACTCATCCAGAGTATGACCCCTCCTTTTACAACCTTGACACACGACCTGTGTTTTCTGGGCAGCGCTACTAGTCCGACAGTCAGCTGCACGGTGTCCCACCTTGCCGCAGAGAAAACACCTTACTTGCGCCTTAGACGCACCGCCATAAGCTCTTGGTTTTGCCGCATCTGTCTCTAGGTTCTTTTTGGGTTTCCTCTTTTGCCTTACTCAAATTTCTTAGCTCTTGAGCCTCGAGGAATTGGTCGGCAGTGTCGGCGAACTCTTCTAGTGAACACAACTTTCTTTCCTTCAGGAGTAGGGCCAGCTTTGAGCTGCAACACGCTAAAAATTGCTCTGTGACCAGCTTGTCACGCACCCCTTCAAAACTCTTTTCTGTGTTTGACATATCAAGGCACCTATCAAAATAGTTGGATAGCCTGCAGGAAAACTGCTTAGCGGTTTCCGAATCCTCAGGTTTCGCGGTGCGAAATCTCTGACGAAAACCCTCTGCCGTAAGCCTGAATCTTTGGAGGAGTGCCTTTTTGACTTTCTCGTAGTCCATGGAATCAGTAGCAGGCATCCTTCCAAACACATTCAGCGCCTCTCCGAGTAAACACATGCTTAATGCCGTGGCCTATTCACAGCGCTGCCAGCCTTGCCCCAAAGCTATCCGCTCGAATCGTTGCAGATATGCATCCAAATCATCTCTCTTGTCATCGAAAGGAGCCATCAGCTTCCTTGGACAAACACTGGCTGGTCTGGGAGATTCTGTACCCGCTAAGGAACGCTGATCATTGTCCGTGATCTCTTCATATCCTCCCGCGACATGCGCCTGTTTCTACAAAATAAACTCCTTCTCCCGTTCTATCCTTCTTTTCTCCTGTTCTTCTGCCTTGCGAGCTCTTCTAGCTTCTCGCTCTTCCGCATCGCGAGCTCTTCTCTCTGCCTCGCGAGCTCTTTTCGCCTCGCGATCTTCTGCTTCAAGAGCTCTTTTCTCTTTTCGCTCTTCTGCCTCACGAGCTCTTTTCGCCTCGCGTTCTTCTGCTTCACGAGCGTCTGCGCGTGCTTGTGCCCTTTCCTCTTTCTGCCTTTTTGCCTCTTCTTTCTCCTCGTCACAGAGACTCATCGCTTATTCCTTGCTTTACCCTAGCTGGAGCGCCAGCTCTAAGGGTTTTGCCAAGTCCATATTTTCTGCCGTGGAGAGATCGAAAAAATCCGAGACAAAGCAAGAAAGAAAAAGGAAATGTATCCTGGCACAGGCTCGCCACTTATCTTTGTCACGGATCTCTCCGGAGAACGCTCGGACCGAAAGAATGGACTAGGCGACGGGTGTACCCACACAAACGCACATTTAATACGCCCTACGTGGCACACACACTAGAACACAAAACTAACAAAACTAACAAAACAGAAAAAGGCTATAAATACACACTACCCGGGCACACTGCTACTAGCGTCTACTACTAGTGTTTACTATTGGCGGTCGGCGTTCGTGCTCGCGGTTGGTTCGGTTGGGCCGCGGCGTTGTATGGATCCAGTAGGCGGCGTCGAGGCGGCGCTCGCCGTGCTTGCGCTGGCATCGCTGGCGGCGTTCGACGCGCTTGGGCTGGTGTCGCTGGCTGCGTCGTACAAGCTCCAGGTCCAAGCGCCCGTGGAGATGATGCCGGTGTTGTTGGCGTTGGGGGCACCACCCGGATGGGTGGCAACTGCGCTGGAAACATCCCTGGCCGTAGCAGGTGGTAGCGTCCTCTGTTGACTCCCCGGAACGGGCTCAAGCACGGCACGAAGTCCACGATGCGGAGTCGTAGAACGCGAGCTCACCGGAGCAGTAGCCGGCGTCGCTCTCTTCCAGCCAAAGTGTCCCTGACCCGCCGGAGCTTCCGCTTCTCTGCTGTCCCCCCACCCTCCCGGGCATCGCCCTCACTCGCCCCTTTATAGCCTCGGTGTTAGTCCACGTAAGCCTTGTCGTCGTCTTCTTCTTTCTCCACCAATCATCTCTCTCCACTTTGCCGAATGCTTCACCACCAATCATCTCTCTCAACCTCACCGAATGCTTCTTCTTCCTCTTCTTTATTCTTCGGTTAATTCACGTCGTCTTCTTCACACCATTTTTCTTTAAAATTTAATTTAGGCTCCTTAATATATGTGATAAGAAGAGACCTTACGAAGAGAAACGTTTAGTGGCGCAGTCGACAAGGATCCTGCCGCTATCGGAAGACAGCGCAGGAGGAAGACCAAAAGACAAGGAAGGCGCGACGGGGTCGGAACAGCCAGCCAACGGCAGTTCGGGAAGGCCAGGTGTAGGAGCGAGTAGCAGCGTTCAAGGAAGGACCTGCGCAGAGACGGCGGCAAGGGCCAAGGCAGCGGACAAGCGACGCAAGGCAGCCGGCCGGGAAAACAGAGCAGTGACCGGACCGCTACCGAGCACAACCGAGACGGCAGCAGCAGGCTCGACGCCATCGGCAACACTGAGGCGACCTGGCGTCTGTCATCAAAGGGTGAGTCCCTTCTCGTTGCGTGTTGGCGTGAGCGTTGCTGTCCAGACAAGCTTGAGTGAGGTGTATGGATACGCGCTTCGCCATTTAAACCCCCACCCGCCGCGGTGGCTCAGTGGTTAGGGCGCTCGACTACTGAGCGGGAGTTCCCGGATTCGAACCAGACCGCGGCGGCTGCGTTTTTATGGAGGAAAAACGCTAAGGCGCCCGTATGCTGTGCGATGTCAGTGCACGTTAAAGATCCCCAGATGGTCGAAATTATTCCGGAGCCCTCCACTACGGCACCTATTTCTTCCTTTCATCTTTCACTCCCTCCCTTATCCCTTCCCATGCGGCGCGGTTCAGGTGTCTAACGATATATGAGACAGATACCGCGCCATTTCGTTTCCCCAAAAACCAATTCAAAAAATAAAAAACCCCATAAGCAAAAAGGAAGGGGGATGAGCGACGCAGAGGACGCCGGGATTGTTGGAAGCGGGACGAGTAATTCAGGGACACCGGAGATGCCACAGGTCGAGCAGAGGAACGAGGAAGTGCCGGACGAAGTTCTGGTGTTACGAGAGAGGTGTCGGCTGGCCGAGCTGGAACTGCGGCTTGCTCAGCAGGGACAGCGAGGAGGCGCTGGAGAGGGCTCCAAGGTCGGAGAGAGGCATGACAACCACAGCGAGTTGCGGCACTACACAAAATTGCTTGCGGGAAAACTGCCCAAATGGTTTAAGTATGGTTTGAGGCGGCGGAGAACGCACTCAATGCATGCGAAGTGCCGAAAGATCGGTGGGGCAAAATTGTTTTCCCGCTTGTTGCAGACAAGGTGCAATTTCTGACAACCCGCTTAGCGCCAGCTTAGCACAGGGATTACGAGGCCGTGAAGAAAGCGGTGCTCGAGGAGCTTAAACTCTCTGCGGGAGAGTACGTCAGCAGGTTTCATTGCACCAGGAAACGGTGCACTGCAGGATGGAGAGCGTACACGACGCGACTCCACAGTTACTTGCGCTTCTATTTAGATGCGCGCAGCGTCAGCACCTTCGAACAGCTGTTAGAGCTGTTAGTAGCGGACCAACTAAAAAACAATCTTTCTGAAGCAGCATTAAAGTACGTTACGCTGCAGGAAGAAAACGGGTGGCGGAAGGCCACCGAACTGGTCGTACTACTGCAAACATTCGAGGACGCAGAGGGAAAAAACAGCGCCGGCAAGAGGCCAGAGCAGAAAAGAACGGACGCAAAGGAAATGCCTAGATACCCTCCAGGGAGGCGGCCACAGGCACCGCAGGCAAGGTCACAACCTAGAGGTTGCTTCTCCTGCGGAGCAACGGGGCACCAAAGGGCGAATTGCCCGCACGCGAAAAACGGCACGCCGCAAACGCTTAACGAAAGTCGGAACGGCCTCTCGGCCCGCGTTGCAATACGGGAGGACTCAGCGGCACACCAGAGCGAGCTAATTACGCTGACGTGTCAGGATCGAGCGATTGAGGCCATTCTAGACACCGGAGCCGACGTAACAATAATTCGAGAGAGCGTAGTGCCGCCGGAACTGGTCAAGCCGCACGGAACGATCAATCTCATCTCCGCATTCGGGGAGAAGATACAGGCGAAGCTAGCAATCCTGCCCCTTACGTTAAAGCGAGACACTGGAGTCTTCGCAGACATTCGCGAGGCCGTGCCGGTCTTATGCGCATTGACAGACAGGCTGGAGTCCCATACCAATTTATTGCTTTCGGAGGAAGCCTGGGAGTCGCTCAAGCAAGAGGGGGAGATGCGAGGGATCGTCGCCGGCAGAGAGAAGCAGGGCGAGAACTACACGCCGCTAGAAAAAGAGGATTATCCGGGGCCCCCATCAGAAGCGGTAGTGACAGAGGGGAAGAAAGAGGCCGTGGTCGCCCAGGTAATAATGCATAGCGAGGGTGACGAGAGCACGAGCTCGGACGGCGGCGACGTGGAAGCCCCCATGGTAGAAAAGAGAAGCGCGTCGGAAATATTCCGGGAGAACCAGAGGAGTGACGCGACGTTACAGGGGGCATGGAAGGACGCCAGAGCAGGAAAGAAAGGCATGACAGTGGTAGACGGGATCCTGTACCACAAAGATAATCTCCTTGACCAGACAGTGATGCAGTTGGTGTTGCCAGAATGCCGCCGCGGAGAAGTACTACAGTTGGCGCACGAGTCAAATTGGAGAGGACATCTGGGCTTCAGGAAAACCAAATCCAGAATTAAAATCAACTTTTATTGGCCGGGTATGGAGGACGAAGTCAGGCGGTATTGTAATAGCTGTCATAATTGCCAAACGAGATCGAATCTGCGTCGAGCAGACAGCGTGCCCATAGAGCCGTTGGTGAGGCCACGGTATCCGTTCCAGCGGGTGAACGCCGACATCATCGGACCCCTGGAACCAGCCTCGGGTAGGGGCCACAGGTACGCACTATGTGTCATTGACCTGTGCAGGCGCTGGCCGGAGGTTGTGTGTCTACTTTCACTCAGTGCTAAATCAACCTGCGACGCCCTCCTCACGGTGTTCAGTAGGACAGGCATCCCAGAGTTTGTATCGTCGGACTGTGGAACAAATTTTACCGTGGAACTCACCCAGGAGTTTTAGGAAAGCTGGGGTGCTCCCCTCGGTTTTCGACACCGGGTCACCCGAAAAGTAATGGGGCGGTAGAACGCTGGAACAAGACGTTTGAAAACATGCTCTACCATGTTATTCAGAAAGAGGGGAGGAACTGGGACAAGTTTGTACCTTATTTGCTGTGGGCATACAGAGAAGTGCCTCTTGATACGACGGGGGTGGCGCCTTTTGAGATGCTTTATGGAAGGCAGCCGACCGGCCCGCTTAGCATACTAAAGAATACCTGGACAGGAGTGAGTGAGTCTCCGGTAAGTTTGGGCCTTCGCCAGCTCAGTACATGCTAGACCTGAAGGGACGCCTAGAATGAGCGGCTGAAGTCGCAAAGGTCGTAAGCTTGAGGCAGCAAAATGCGTACGCCACGCAATTCAACAAGCGAGCGACCGCCAAAGACTGGGGAAGGAGAAGACAGTCTTAATATTCGACGAACAGCGCCCAGGCAAGATGTTCCCGAAATGGAAGGGGCCTGGCAGCGTAGTTGAAAGGTACCGAGACCACTCTTATTTCGTGCAAATGCCGGACGGCGGAAGGAAACTAGTTCATGCAAGCAAAATGCGGCCCTATATGAGCAGGGTAACGAACGTGGGCGTAATGTTCGAGGGAGACAGCGCGTTGGGAGAGGTTGAGTACGCGCCCCGATGGTCAGCAGCGCGGTCAGCGGAGGGGCGTTTGCCACGATACGCGGTGGCCCATTTGTCAAAGCATGAGCGAGACCAAATCCTAGGAGCGTTCGCGGAACACGAGGGGTTTTCAGTGACCGGCCGGGAGTGGCATCGGTAAAGGAACACGAAATTGTGCTGCAGGAGGGGTTTACACCTAAGGGTCCCCACCCTTATTCCGTACCTGCGAGCCTAACGGCCGAAGTGGGAAAGCAGCTAGACGAACTGCTGGCGTTGGGTTTTAATCTTTCCTTGCGAAAGCCCGTATGCGCACCCGCTGGTTTGCTTGCCTAAGAAGGACGGCACTGTCAGGATGTGCGTAGATTTCCGCAGGCTGAATGCCGGGACTGTTGCTGACGCCTACCCGATGGCGCTGCAGCAGGAGCTGATAATGAAACTAGGGAGAGCGAAATATATTACCTTGCTGGACCTTCGGAGGGGGTATTGGCAGGTTCCGCTAGCTCCATCGGCTCAGCTGCTTACCGCTTTCACCTGTCACCGGGGTTAGTTTGCGTGGAAGGTAATGCCGTTCGGGCTCAAATACGCCGAGCAGACCTTCCAGAGGGTTATCAACGGGCTGTTGCTCTCGCACTTGGACCACTGTTGCGCATACCTTGATGATATCGCCGTGTTTAGCGAGACGCTTGAAGCGCATGTGCGCCATCTTAGAAAGGTGTTCAAGACGCTTGAACAGGTAAATCTCAAGGTAAAGCTGGAAAAGTGCCAAATAGCACGAAAGTCCATTCGGTACTTAGGGCACATTGTTGGTTCAGGGCAGCATGCACCCGACCCAGAGAAGCTGGCAGCGATAAGGGGGTTGAAGGCACCGGCAACGAAACGGGAACTACGTAGCGTGCTAGGACTGTGCGGGTGTTACCGCAGCTACGTACCAAACTATGCCGAGGTGGCGCGGCCGCTCACAGAGCTTACCGGGAAAAGGATTCCGAATAAGATCCCATGGTCGGAAAAAGCTGAAAGTGCGTTTCGACAGCTCAAGGCTGCGCTCTGCGAAGCGGTAGCCTTGGCTACTCCGGACCCCAATCGACCATACTGGCTGCACACAGACGCGTCTGCGTTTGCCGCGGGAGCCTGCCTTTCACAACGAGCCGAGGACGGCTCGGAACGGCCGATTGCATTTGCGAGCCACAAGTTCTCCCCTGCGCAGACCCGCTGGTCTACCATCGAAAGGGAAGCATTTGCAGTGATTTGGGGACTCAATAAGTTCGATCACTGGCTCTTCGGTGCCCCTGTCACTGTCGTCTCTGACCATAATCCCCTTGCTTACCTTACACTTAGCACACCTCACGGCGCGAAGCTGACACGCTGGGCGCTAGCGCTCCAGCGGTACCACGTGGTGGTGCAACACCGGAAGGGTAGCGAACACGCCAACGCTGTCGCCTTGTAACGCGTGAGTAATGATTTCTGGGATCTGGACAGCGGCGCTCCGCTGGCAGCGGAGCGGGAGGGGGCTCCCCTAGCCACTTCTATGTGACAGCCACGAGAGTGCACTCTGTGCGCGAATGTGTGTCGGGCAGAGTGCGTGTGTGGTTGTAGGTGGACTGGATGCAGCCTAGCAACTTGGACTCCGTTTGAGGGCGCCCAGCATGCATGCCACCATGTGTATTTAAGTGTGCATGTTTTTTTTCTCTTCCTTTTTGTTACCTGGATATTCATGTTGTTCGGTCCCAGCGAACGGCGAGGGGCCTCTTTGCTGACAAAACCACCCCCCCCCCCTTCCGGTGGGCGGTTTCGGGGCTGTTTACGATCCCTTCTTGGGTTATGATTCTACAGGTGCCATTTGGGCCCCTGGTGGAATCTTGGGAAGGGCGTGTAAAGGGATCGTACGACAAAGAACCGCGCGGTGTCATTAGAACCGGCCGACCGCTCGTCGTCTCCCTGAGGCGGCCTTCTCTTTGAAACTCTCCCCCTCCCCTTCGGTGGCGGGCGGCGGCGGGGCGCCGCACTGAAAAGGAGCGCCCTTGGGGTCAAGAGCCCCTGACAGCGACGGTCAAGCGCTTTGACCCTTGCGTTGTTCTGTCCCCTCGTCAGAACGGCGCCAAACGCGATGCGACCTTGCGACAAGCATCTCGTGAAAAGGGGTAAGCTCGTCAAGGAGGGTCGTAAATAAAAACAAGTAGACGGGCTGCACCGCGGAAGCGCCCCGCTGTAGTCCGATGACAGAGCTAATTGCGGAACAGCTTCAGTCAAGGGAAACCGAGAGTCAAAGGAAACCGCTTGCACGTGCGGGTACGATGTGTGGTTGGTGTTGCTTTTTTTCTGAGGAAGAGAATTCGAATCATACTGTGGAAGTATGAGGCGTGGCGCGTAAACCTGGTGGGCCACTCGTTTCGAGGGTCCATTCCCGAAATCTATTTTCTTATAGCGATTTTGATGCTCATTTCCTGTTGTGTATTTTAGGGAGAGGGTTTTGAACCTTGCCGAAACTGGAAGGCGTGCCATGCAGTTTGTAAACCAATCAAGAGTTAGTTTGTTGTGATTGGGTGATGCAAGGGATGGGCTGGGCCTTTAGGTCTTTAAAACCAGGGCCTGGAGCCCTGGAAAATGTTCTGGGCTAATGTCAGATGTAATTAATGCATCTTCGGCTATGCCGAGCAGGGGCCTCCCCTAGTGTTATCCAGTTCCACCTTTTTGTTCTTTACCCTTTTTACCGTCTTCAATTTGTCCCTTGTATATCAAATTGCTTGCAATGTAAATATTTCGTATAATACAGTCAATTCATACTCCCCTTAACGCCTGCATTCTGAGTCGTCGCAATACCGTCTACGACGGAGCACCCCGGGTGCGGAAAAGAAGTCTGCGGTCATCCAACAAAGCAACCGTCTCGGGCGGTGGGCACCTCTTGTGCGGAGAAGCAACTCAAAGAACCTAGTAAGGTCTGCAGCAAAGGAAGAGACCTTACGATGAGGAATGTTTAGTAAGAGTTTTCAAACTGTTTCGAACACCTCAAAAAGCGTTGGAAGCTGTGTATATACTGCAAAGGAGGCAATTTCGAAGGGTTGCTGCATAAGTGATTTCAATGTTAAACGCATTTTTAATAGATTAAGTCTCGGAAATTTACGGACAAAGGTTGTATCTCATTGGAAGTGGCTCGTTTGGACTATATTTGTTAAGCTCCAAAACTCTCCTACCGACACCTGAACGTTTAAAGCTATATTTAAAAATTTAATTTATCTCGACTAATTATTCAAGTAAGACGAGCAAAAAATTGTGCTGAAACTTTAGATAATCCCTAACAGCATCCACGCAATTGCAGTTCTTGAGAACCTTTGTGTTTTCTCAAAATCGCCGCCAGGTGTCCCCTGGCGGCGCCTTGAGGACAAATAGGTGAGACGCGCGTTCTCTTGCAGCTGGGACACTGCTTGACTGCCTTGATCGTGGACTTGATCGGTCCACGAGAGTGCTCTGCTCATGCCAAGGGAGAATTATTCTTCCGCAAACGGTCAAAGCAGCATCAGTGCCGATGTCTGTTCAGCTATTTTATGCTCGAAGAAGCCCGCATTCTTTGGTGGAGCGGCTGCTCTGCTCTGCACTGGCTGCGCTCCTCTGCTGGGAACGATTGGCTTCGGGTGGCTTCTCATCTTGTGGGCTTTAAGCACGTCTCTCGGCCAGGGGAGCTTCCCGTCGTCGGCTTCTCTATCCCCTGATCTGCCTTTGCAAGCTTTTTTTGCGCAGTGGCGTCGGCAGTATCCCTATTGCGCTGGTGCCTCACGATGGTGGTGCAATCAAGTAGACCAACCCCGGAGCTGTTCGGGCTGCTCTTCAGTCGGCCACTTGTCATTATGAGTCAATCTCAGAGGTACGCCAGTTTGGACGCGGTGGGATTCTGTGTAGATCACCAGACCTCGACTGTGTCAGAGATTTACTAAAGGTCTCGTCCTTTGAGTCGCTTCGGGTAAGTTCAGTTATCCCTTCACATCTGGCTTGCACGAAAGGTATCGTTCGAGGCGTGGACTCTTCCCTGTCTCCAGCAGAGACTCTTGAGCTTCTGTCTGCTGCAGGTGTTGTTGCTGTGTGCAGCTGTAGCCGGGATGTAAACAACATGCGGGTGCCTACCAAATCTGTGATTGCCACCTTTGTCGGAACTTCCTGCCCCTCTGAAATCAAGACATGGCCTCTAATTTTTCGGGTAGACCCTTTGTCATCTAGGCGTCTGCAGTGCAACAACTGCTGGCGCTGTGGTCATAGCGCCGGCGGTTGCAAATCCAAGTTGCGGTGTTGCAACTGTGGGGATGGTCATGCAACGAGCACCTGCACTGAGCAGAACGAGAACTGTGGCCTTTGCGGTGGGGCCCACTCAGCAAACGACTTAAATAGTCCCTACAGAGTGCAGAGAATCCAAATTCTAGAGATAATTGACAGAAAACGCTGTTCGCGCCGTTATGCTATTACACAGTTGAAAGAACGCGCCCACGGGTATGCAGGTGTGACCGCTCGTCAAGGAGTCATATTAGATTCTACGCTGTCTCAGGCAACTGCGGCTGCTGTGGAGGGTTCAATGTCTAAAATGGTAGAAAGGATTGTCGCAAGTGTATCGGAGTGCCTTACAAACGTTCTATCGACTTAGCTTACACATGTTGTGCAGGCCGGTTTGGCCCCTCTCTCGACAACAATTCCTTCTACTCTTACCCGGTCTTCAATTCCTAAAGCATCTCAGTGCCAGGAACGTAATACAGCACCTTTCGCGGTACTCACCTCAGGTACTTCGAGTGATGAAGGTACCATCTATGATACCCAACCCAAATCAAAGAAGCAACAGCTTGGCACCAAACCAAAGGGTACCATTTCCGGGCAGGCAGTTGCGGCTGCTGCTGCTGCTGCTAGGCTTTCGCAACCATAGCGTCGTTGCGAGTTCTACAGTGGAACTGTCGCTCTATTCTTTCAGCTTCCACAGATTTACTCGGCATTTCTACCCAGCGGAATCCGGATGTCATAGTTCTGCAAGAAACCTGGCTTTCAACCGACAAACATTTTCATCTTAAAAATTACCGTTCATTTCGCCTAGATCGCCAGTCAAGAGGAGGTGGGATACTAACTTAAGTCTCTTCAAAAGTTTGCCACTGGGCTAAGGTATCTTTCCAACAAATGTCTCCTGACTGAGATTTTGCATTAGACTTTGTACTTCCTCGGTACTCTCCATTTTCAATAGCAAATTGTTATTTCCCCTCTGGAGTACAGGATCGATATTAGACTTCTGGACTTGTTAGTCGCTAACTGTAAAGACCCAGTTCTCGTGGCTGGCGACTTCAATTCTCACCATGTGTCGTGGGGTGTCAGGACTAATCTATGCGGCAAACGCCTTTGAGACTGGGCTCCTGATCACAACATTGTGTGCTAAATTTAAGATCGGCCACTTATCTTCGCTCACACACTCAATCTGTTTTAGACCTCACGTTCACTAGTCCTGGAATTGGCGTAACGGGTCGGTCGACTGTTGATTGCGGTACCTCAAGTGAGCATATACCTATTCATTTTGATATCGTACGTCATGTAATTCCCGCGTCTTCTCAGCTGCAGCCACATATAAATTATGACAGATTTCAGACGGCGTTGTGCTCTGCCCATGCGCCAGTGTCTAACATCGCCGAGGCCCACCAGTCAAGAAGCATATGTCTGGCTATAGAATAATGCCGTAAAAAGTCGGAGTTTCTGGTGCAGCCAACGAAAGGGAATTCTTCTACCTTGTGTAATGCGGGTTGTACAAGAGAATACAGGCGGAGGAAGGCAGCATGGAAAAACTTCATTACCAATGCCCAAATAATTGGAGTGATTATAAATTGATTGCAGCCACCTTTAAATGCACAGTTTCTCGCGCTAAGGAAAAATATGACTCTGAACGCTTCGATTATCTTTCGAAGACGGGCAACCGACGTGCACTATTCCGCTTTCTATGGTCTAGAAAACTGCTCACGTCCTCTAGTAATTTACAGTCGTTAGTTATGTCACCTAAAGAAGCTATCCAAGCGATTGAATTAATTGCCACGGGCATGAAAAAGTTGTTTTCGTCTCTACTGTCTTTGAGACCAGTGTTGTTTGCGTCAGTGGTGCCAAATAATAATACCTCAGAAGTTAATCTATCGCAGCTTTCCCAAGTTGTACAGAGATTACCAGCAGCTGCTCCTGGCCCTGTTGATGTCACTACAAAGATGCTCAATATTCTCTATGAGGAGTCTCCCGACTCCTTGTTGCCCATCATAAACTACTCCATCAAACACGCTTGGCTACCTCTTGAGTGGAAGCTGGCCAAGATTATTCCTTTACTGAAAAATCAGAGTGCACGCTATGAATTGGATAATATTAGGCCAATTTCTTTAACTTCATAAGCGGTAAAATTAATAGAACGGATGTTACTAATTCAGGTTTCCGCCTTTGTGGACAGAAAAAATATACTCAGCCCGTGTCAACTCGGATTCCGGCCACGGTGTTCGATATGGAATGCACATGCTGATCTCGAGAGCAGAATTCTCTTTGCTCGTTGTCAACGCCAGATCACGGCTTCGGTTACGCTAGACGTCGCCAAAGCTTACGACAGTGTAGAACACTCCATCCTGATACATAGGCTACAGTCTCTTCAGTTTCCAGATTATATAGTTGCATGGATATCTGCATTTCTTTATAATAGGGAATTATTTTGCTTTCATAACGGTGCTCATTCAGACGTGTACATAGGAGAGGTGTACTGTGCTCTTTAATATTCTGTTGAGCTCAATGCCTCTCCATCGACATGTACGCCCTTACGTCGATGCGGACGACATTGCGTTTTTTGCGGCTGCACCGGATATACATTCCCTGCATGGTCTGTTGCAGTCATATCTGAGTACACTTGAGCACTCCATGGCTGAGCAGCTTACAGCTGAAGTCAAATGTTACCAAGTGCACCACCTTGTTTTCCCTCGACAGAATCCTGTAGTGGTCTGTCTCACTTGCCACTTTCAACCAATACCACAGGTTCAATCTCCAAAATACCTAGGGGTCATTTAAAAGGAGAAACTCACCTGGCGACCCCACATTGACCATGTAGTGGTGAAGGGGGATCGTGCCGTGGGCATGTAGCGTAGACGGTGTAGTCGCCGTTACGGCGTGCGAAAAGATACGCTATTAATGATTTACAAAATGTATGTAAGGCCAATTTTGGAATTTGGATCTGTGTTGTTTTCAGGCTCAGCTACATACAAACTTCGTCCTCTCGTTCTTTTGGAGAAGGAAGCACTTCGGATGTGCCTCGGCCTCCCAAAATTTGTGGATACCAATGTGGTGTACTTTGAAGCCCGCATGCCCCTTTCTTATCTCGACTTCAATTGTTAACTGTACAGACTTACCTAGGAATCAAGGAATTTCATTTCCACTATTCACGAAGCATTTTCGGTTGCCAGCCGACCTTTTTTACTGCCCCCTGATCTCGTTTTCATATCCCACACGTGGTGCTTGTGCAAAGGTTACTTGAGCATTTATATATGAAAATTTATGACAGCCTTCCAGCGCTATGCAGAGGGCCCACTGTCCGCATTGTTTTCGACGATATTTACGCCCAAAAATTCTAAACTTTTGCCAACCTGTATTCTAAATGGTCTACTAGACGATCATGTAAGGACCTTGCCTGCAAATATTGCAATAGCAACCGACGCATCGCAGGGCAATGAAAGTGTGGGAATTTTCTTTTGACAATTAGACAGGTCCTTTTCACTGCGGCTTCCAGATTTCACCCCTATTTTTCAAGCAGAGTTTCTGGCAGCAGTACTTGCCCTGCGCAACCTACACCCCTCTGTTACCGCAGTGGCAGTAATTACCGATTCTTTATCTCTGTGTTCGTCCCTCGCCGCGCATGTTGACGGCCCCATTTTCAACACATTCTTGTCCCTGCTTCCTCCGCATTTGAGTCTTGTTCATTTAGTATGGGTTCCCGGTCACAGCAGTGTGACAGTTAATGCGATTTCTGATAAGCTCGCAAAGGCTTAACTAAGTGGCCCCGTGTTCCCTATCATACCGGCTACAGCCTATATTACAGCAACTAGGTTTCGGCGACGTGCGCTTTTAAGCACGCAAGACACAACACTGGTAACATCGGCGGATTATCAGCACCTCAGATATTTTGGAACAGGCAAGTTTGTCGATCTCGGCAACTTGAAGTACCTCTGACGAGGCTGCTGTGCCGAATTTCTCCTCTAAATTTCTATTTACACAGGTCGCGTTTGGCGCTCTCTCCCTATTGTGCATTTTTATGTGAGCCTGAATCTATTGAGCATTTTTTGCTTTATTGTCTCCAATACACCCCTTTGAGAAAAAGGTTGCTGGAGGAGTTCTTGCGGCCCCTTGGCTTTAGTTTAAGCAGCCCGCTCTTGCTATCATTTGGTGCCACCACATTCGGGTTCAGCCTCAGATCTGTTTGTACCGCTGTTCTAAATTTCCTTCTAGAATCTCACCGACTGCCATGCTAAGGGTTACAAAATTTTATTTCCTCTCAATTTTTTTCAATTCAATCCAATTCTTTTTACTATCATTTCTTCAGTACTGTACATAACATCACTGTCTGGATCCTTAGCCAAAGGCTAGTTATGGATCCATGCAATAAAAGCAAAGAGATTAGTGAGGACAAATGATTTCTACTGCATGCCAAAATAATACACATAAGAATGGTGGAAAAATGCAAAGCGTACAAGCAAGATGGTTCAAATTACACAAATACAAGAGGGCTCATGACAAAAAAACATATGAAGACAGGAACAGCATTTTTTACACAAAATAAACGCAGTTGCCTTAGAAGTGATTATTCAATGACATATGAATGGCAAACCCAACATAGACACTACAGAGAATAATAAGAGACAATCACTAAGCGATTTGCATTGTAAATCAGGTAATTATTTGTGACAGAAAAAAGGTCTTTAGTGAAATATAAGGATTGGACGTTGCTAAGACTGCACAGGGGATTTTATTCCAAGTTTTTACCCCTTCATACTCGAAGCGGCGCTGGCCATAGTCATTGCGAGATGTAGGAACCAGAAATCTTCCCTGTGCTGCTGAACGGCTGTTAGTTGGGGCTCTATGGAATGTGTTCAAAGGAAAGGGGGAGGTGCCGGAGAGGACTCTTAGTACGAGTAGTGCAACGCGAAAATCTCGAAGCTGCAATGCCGGCATTATTTGGAGTCTAAAAAACAAAGGGCGAGAAGGCGTATGTGGTGTTGTGCAAGTCATTATTCTCAGTGCCCGCTTCTGCAGGCGTAAAACAGGTTCAATGTAAGTGATGTAAGTGAACCCCCATGATTCTATACAGTAAGTTAATTGGGACTGAAAGAAGCTAAAGTATATTGTTTTTAGTGTGTGTATTTCGAAATGTCACCGAGCTTTGGCCAGAACGAAACATGCATAAGATAGTTTGCTACGCAATTTTTCGATATGCGGTTTCCAGTTTAATGCAGCGTCTAAGGTTACACCCAAGTACTGAATAGTCTTAACTTCTTCAATTTCTTTATGTCCTATCGTTATTGCGTTACATTACAATTACGTTACGTTACAATTATTACATTTTGGCTTAATAATTCTGTCCTATGCAGTTCCTCACTTTATTATTAATTTTATTATTATAATTACTAATTTTGAAGTCAAAACTTTCATCCCTTTTTTGTCCATGAGGAAAAATCTTCCTGTGCTGCTTTTCCGCGTGATTTTCATTTTCATTACCTAAATACGGGTGAATAGTCACCAGATTCTTGGCCGATCCTCCAGTGTGAGTATGTGCCATCTTTTGATAGGCTAACAACAACAAGAACGACTGCTTACGGCCTGTGTCTAGCCCTTTTGGTTATGCAACCTTTTTGTGACATTTTGTAGTGGAATTCGCTGGGTAAATTGCCCTGAAGTATGTCGCACACACCTCCTAACACCAAGGACCCCGGATCTCGCCCTGTCGAAACGCCAGTGCACCGAGTCAGGAGCCGAAATCTTGGACTGCCCCCTGAGCATGGGCTATTGGAGATAACCTGGCCGCCTGGCTGACAGCCTCCTGTGCTCAGGCCATTCGACTCTACCTCGGCGCCTACCCCTCAACCAGTCATGCAAGGCGCCGCGTACTACACCCTCCAGAACGCACGGCTACCAAAGTCCTTTCACGAGACTCAACTGAAGGACGTGAAAGATTAGCTCTTCCAGTTTGAACATGTCGTCGCATATAACCAATGGGATGACGCCGCCAAGCTGAGGAACGTTTTCTTCAGCTTAGAGGACGGTACTCGTGCGTGGTACGGAAACCGTGAGAACACTTTTTCATCATGGCCTGAGTTCCGACGTCAACTGCTCGCCGCGTATGTCAGCGCTGATCGTCGGGAGCGAGCAGAACGTGCCCTGCAGTCGCGTATGCAAATGCCCAACGAGACGGTTACCATGTACGTCGAAGACGTGACGCAGCTCTTCCGACAGGATGACCCAGCCATGTCGGAAGCCAAAAAGCTGCGCCACCTAATGCGCTGTGTTAAAGAACAGCTTTTCGCCGGCCTCGTGCGCAGCCCCCCAAGCACCGTTGTCGAGTTTCTAGCGGAGGCAGTCAGGATGGAGCAGGTCCTCCGGCAGCGCTCCGCCGCATACGAGCGGTGTTGGGTCTCAGGTAGCAGCATCCCACCGCTGCCACCAGTTGTTGAGATTCAGGTAGCGTGACTGGGCCGGAGAAGAGACGAGGACGATCGGAGGAAGGAAACTTGGAAAACTTTATACAAAGACTATTTACATAACGTACAAATAGGGAAATTGAGAGTGCTTCTCAGTAAAGAGATCTTCTTAGCAGTCGGGAGTCTCTGGTATCTCTAAAGGGGGGGGGGGGGGCTTTCCTCTGGTACCAAACCAGCAGCTCCTTAAATACTCTTCGTATTCCCCAGATCCTTAGCTGGGGAATAAAGTTCGAAGAATGATGTCCAATCACACGGTGGCACTGATGCTATTACCTACGGCAGGGCGGTCCTGATGTTCTCTCGCTGCTCGGTCGAGGGAAAGGGAACAGGTCCCGGTCACGTTGTCGTCCCCGCGGCCTCCAGGCGGGCGCGCACGTGCGTCCGGACAGCGCCCATGTTGACCCGGGACGGGCCTGCATGACACAGGAATGCAGGCTGTCTCCCAGCAGGGGTTGAAAGATCTTGTACTGGTGACCGGAACGAGGAAGCTCTGTCGAAGATGCGGCACTCGGGCAATTGTTCAACCCCAGCGTGACTGAAGAGGGCAACGCTGATCCTGTACTTCGTCGCCTGATGACCG
>JARKHS020018846.1:0-13160 GCA_030143305.2 Amblyomma americanum
TACCTATAGGCTCGCACACCTAGGACCCAGGTTGCCCACAACATGGTGGACAATTGACCAGCCTGCCACAAAGCAGGCTTGAAACAGACAAACACGCAAGGACTTAATGCAGAGAATGCCCACTATAGTTGTGCTAATGTCCTAAATGAAACGCTGGTAAGCTTTTCCCCTCTCACTGCAGCCGCTCATTTCTGCGGCCAGAAGCTGACCACCGATCGTCCCTTGTCCACATTCGCACCCTTCCGTAGAAGGGCGTCCACTTGAATGCGCGCGCACCTAAAGCGCTCGACCACAGATAACGAATTCTAGGCTCGAGCCACATCGCTCTAGATTAGGCATTGGCCCACCTTAAATACACAGGCTTGCACAGGGAGATGAGATCTTCCGCTTGCTACCGGCTATGATGCCAACGTTGACGCAATTATCTCGAGAAAAAGCGTTTTATACATATAAATTTGTAGGCATTCCCACACATTTCAAAGCAGCTCCGAAAATACGCTTGCAATCTTTCGTGTCGTCTTGTGATTTTTAGCGTGATTAAAGAAGAAAGTTGCGCTAATGTCTTCTTTTCCTTAAGGCTTGAACATGGTAACTAGCTCTAAAAAACGCAAGAGAAAACTAAAAGGTACCAACGGGACACGCGTGTTTTTTTAGTGCCAGTTAACCTCTGAGTTTCGCACGTGTAGGTGAGATATTGAGCGCCGCTCAAACTGAAGCATTAACGAGCGCCCAGTACACACACTGATAGAGGAATTTGCCTACCTGCATGCCACCGTTCACCCCTGCCCTTCCGCCACTGCTGGTTTTGTCCGTTAACGACAAGCCCGATGTGGAAGCGCACAAAACAAACAAAATCTGCTGCATTAACTTTCCTCAATAGTTCCTCATACCTCTCCCTTTATAGCTGGCTCACACCACCTAAGAAAAAATTGCGACTTTTTCTCTGCTGCTCTTACCCAGCAGGTCTACAGCTTGGTGAAAGATATAGAAATGGTTACAATGTATTCATAGCGACCCACATGCCATGCAAACAAATTTATATGGCCGTCTCCACAGCGAACCGAAATCGCTGCATTTAAAGCGCTTGGAACAAGAGCACTATCTCCCTTTCCTATCTTCCCGTCTTGACGACACGTGGCAACTTTCCAAGAGTGCCCACATCCAGTTTCTTATGGTCCCTTAGGCCTAATTATGGCTGGATTACAATATCATTTCGCAGAAGTCTGAAGCGGTCGTTTCCAGCTTCGGTTAATGGCGTCAAGCCCGTTTAAAACATAGAGCTAAGCGCTGTAGGTGTAATTAAAGTTTAAAGGAACAAAAAACATAAAGTGTACGTCGCCATGCGATTCAGTCGCTCGTTGGCGAAAATTAATTTGCACTCAGCCACGTCCAGACGAGGGAAAAAATTTTTGAGATGTTTGTGGAAAAAAAACTGATTTTCGCTCGGTTAGGCAATTCAGTTCGTTTAAAATGAGGGCCTTACATGCTCAATATACTGGAACATATGCAAGCTATGCATATAGGTTACTGGAAATTCTTCGGCGCAACGGCGACATCACAGGAAAGACAAGGCTGACACGTGCGCACGTGTTGTCATTTTCTTGCTTGTATTGTCGTCGTTGCAGTATTTTCAGTCTTGCACCAACTCACCCCACAGGCCATTATTCTAGATAAGTTAGAAAGAAAAATCTTTTTTTTCTGCGAACCTGCGCTCATTAATTTTTTTCTTCTTGCCATACCTAAGTCTTGCGCAGTCAAATTAGCTCGCGCAATCTGTCGGCTGCGGTTGGTGCGGCTGCACCTGTCAGCAGGCTGTTAAATCTAATACAAAAAATTTGAATTTTTCAGCACAGATTTCTATATTCTTGCAGCTCGTTTTATGTTCAAACACACTTATCTGTGACATAGAGTGCATATTCCGGCACCCTGCTGAGATCACATAATTTAGTGTAAAAATGGAGGCATTGCTGGTCGCAGCACTTTTTTTTTGCCTTCATAAATTTTTTATTCCAACCCGATACTACAGCAACGACAAACTTACCTCATGGTCCCTTAAAGGGCAACAGCACCACTTCATGAGAACTCTGCGCTATTCAAGGAATCAAATCCTTAAAGGCTGCAGGTAAGGCAAGCATTTAAAATATTGACGTAATCAACGATTAAATTTTAAGCTTCTCCTCACAGCCCTGCAGGAGTACGCAGAAGCCCTGCGTAACCTCACGAAATGTAAGATTTCAAATTTCCCCTGCCGTCAACCAGCGCTCGGCTACTGATCCGAAGTTCCCGGGTCGAACCCGATCGCAGCGGCTGCGTTTTTATCGAGGAAAAATGCTAAGGCGCCCGTGTGCTGTGCGATGTCAGTGCACGTTAAAGATCCCCAGGTGGTCGAAATTATTCCGGAGCCCTCCACTACGGCACCTATTTTTTTCCTTTCCTCTTTCACTCCCTCCTTTACCCTTTCCTTTACGGCGCGTTTCAGACGTCCAACGAAATGCGGGACAGATACTGCGCCATTTCTTTTCCCCTCCAAAAACCCAAACAAATTATTGCCGTCAACCACACTCTGCCGTGCCTATTTGGATGCTGCCGTACAACGCTCGGAGGCCTTTGTCTTCGGTGGCGTTGGTTTTTTTTTTCCTTGAAAGCAAAGGTTTGCGCGTTGGACATGTAGTGGCACCTTTGATGTCGTCATGATGCACCCCTCACTTGGTGCTGTGCGGTGCGGAGAAGATTGATGCACATCGCGATTTCAATTTGCGATTTCGTCACTACTTCAAATTCAATCCCGAAAGACTTTCAAGCTTTACATGCAAGTTTCACACATTAGGCCCCAGCCCCTCGGCCCTCAGTCCCCAGCGGCTGCAGAACAACTGACCACGGCGGCGGTCAGACCTGTGACGCAGCGGAGGGTGCTAAGAATCTCTGGCTCCGGACAGGCCGCCATTGGAATCTGAACCTGGCAACGTTTAACGCTAGAACTTTAGCTAGTGAGGCTAGCCTAGCAGTGCTGTTCGAGGAACTAGCGGGAATTAAATGGGATGTGATAGGGCTTAGCGAAGTTAGGAGGACAGGTGAGGCGTATACAGTACTAAAGGACGGACACATACTGTGCTATCGCGGGTTAGAGGGTAGACGAGAACTAGGTGTGGGTTTCCTCATTAATAAGGATATAGCTGGCAACGTAGAGGAGCTCTACAGTATTAACGAGAGGGTAGCAGCTATAGTAATTAGGCTGAATAGGAGGTACAAGCTGAAAGTGGTGCAGGCCTACGCACCCACATCCAGCCATGATGACCAGACCGTTGAAAGCTTCTATGAGGACGTAGAATCAGCAATGAATAGAGTAAAATCGCAGTACACTGTACTGATGGGCGACTTCAATGCGAAGGTGGGCAAGAAGCAGGCTGACGACCACGCGGTAGGTGACTATGGGATAGGCTCTAGAAATAGCAGGGGAGAGTTATTAGTCGAATTTGCGGATAGAAATAATTTACGGATCATGAATACCTTCTTCCGCAAACGAGAAAACAGGAAGTGGACCTGGAAGAGCCCCAATGGTGAGATTAAAAATGAAATAGACTTCATACTATGCGCTAAACCTGGCATCATTCAGGATGTGGCCGTCCTCGGAAGGGTGCGTTGCAGCGACCATAGAATGGTAAGGTCTAGAATTAGCCTAGACTTGAAGAGGGAACGGAAGAAGCTAGCGAAGAAGAAGACCATTAACGAGTTAGCCGTAAGAGGGAAAGCACAGGAGTTTAGGATAGCGCTGCAAAACAGATACTCGGCTTTAACTGAGGAAGATGATCTTGATGTTCATTCAATGCACGATAACCTGACATCAATAATTACGGAGTGCGCAGTAGAAGTAGGCGGTAGGACAGTTCGAAAAGATACCGGGAAGCTATCTCAGGTGACGAAAGATCTGATTAAGAAGCGCCAAAACATGAAGGCATCTAACACTACCGATAGAATAGAACTAACGGAGCTATCAAAGTTAATAAATAAGCGCA
Source organism: Amblyomma americanum (assembly GCA_030143305.2). Classification (NCBI taxonomy): domain Eukaryota; kingdom Metazoa; phylum Arthropoda; class Arachnida; order Ixodida; family Ixodidae; genus Amblyomma; species Amblyomma americanum. Next base: position 4,014 of record JARKHS020018846.1, read on the forward strand.
AGGTAGCCGACATAAGGAAGTTTAATATGGAGAGAATCGAATGGGCTTGGGCAGGGCATGTAATGCGAAGGCAAGATAACCGCTGGTCTTTAAGGGTAACGGAGTGGGTTCCAAGAGAAAGTAAGCGTAGCAGGGGGCGGCAGAAGGTTAGATGGGCGGATGAGATTAAGAAGCTTGCAGGCAAAGGGTGGATGCAGCTGGCAAAGGATAGGGTTAATTGGAGAGACATGGGAGAGGCCTTTGCCCTGCAGTGGGTGTAGTAGGGCTGATGATGATGATGATGATGATGATGATGATGATGATGATGATGATGATGATGATGATGATGATGAATAAGTTGGCTTTCAAGCGCACGCCAGAAGACCACAGTTTTATTAGCAGCAGACACAAATAAAGAAATGCAGTCAAAAGAAAAATGGAGCACATAAATAAATCTCTAAATCCTAACGTATAGAACATTTCTTACAGCACCCCATATGTGTCCCAAACCGACCCTTGCTTGGCGAATATGCCCAAGCGTCGCATAAGCTGTTGAAAAGAATATTTAAAAACAAACTTCTAGGTTTCTCATTACAGCTAGGGAAGTAAGCTCTGGCGCTGAGCCAACCGTCAGTGGAAACACGACAGGCGCAGCGTTCTCTTAAAGTTGCTCTTTTTCGTGAACAAATGACAGCTCAATCCCAAGAAAGTGATGCCGAGAGAAACAAGCGGAAACTCTGCTGTATGTCATTCTTCCTCTCTTTTCTGTGGAGTCTTGTCTTTGGTACGCACTCCTTTGTTTTTTCTTCGTCCTGTCTTCTTTTTGTATCCGTGATCAATTTTTGCGCTCCACTTTCGCCCTCAAGTTTGAAGCTACAAGCCCAGTAACTCTTATTTAGCTAATTTCCTTTACACGTATAGTGACAAGCTTTAACTTTAAGTCATTAACGGCTGTCCTGGCAAAGTTTAACATTCCCTACCACATGCCTAAGTGCATGGATCACTCTTTGAACGGAAGCTTGTTAGCCGGAAGATTCTTTCTTGTACGCGCCAGTACAACTTGGGACGTAAAAAATTAACACTCTGTTTACCGCAGTTTGTGCGTATTGTTGGAATTAGTTTCTAGGGCTATCTTATTAGGGCTATCTCATTGTCGGTGTACGTTTGCCGGTCTCATACTATCGATTTTTGCTTATATACTGCAGTAAGCAAAAGTTGTAAATCTGTGTAAGTTTTAGGAAGAAATGTGTTCTGAAAATAGGAAGGGTTGGAAAATTTATCTGTATTCTATAATAACCTTCATCTGCCCGCTGTGATCTCTTTTTCAGTTAAGTGAAGTTTTTCATTGCTGCCGGTCGTCGTTGTTCCCCAGTCTAGAATGCTGCTTTATGGTTTCTGGGGTTTTAACGTCCCAAAGCAACTCAGGCAATTAGGGAAGCCGTAGTGAACAGCTTTGGAAATTTCGACCACCTGGGGTTCTTTAACGTGCAGTGTCATCTCACAATTCATGAGCCTGTAGAGATTAGCCTCTATCGAAATTCGACCGCCGCGGCAGGCATCGAACCCGCGCCTTGCGGGTCAGCAGGAGAGCGCCATAACCGCTGAGCCACCGTGGCGCAGACCAGATTGCAGTAGGAAAGTCTTGAATAGAAAAGGCCAAAATATATAGAACGTTTAAGCCAGACAGGTATTAATGGTGCAATGTTAAGGAGGCAGCCAACAGTTTCACTTAAACATTTACTTAGTCTGGGGAGCCGCCGCGGTGGCTGAGTGGCTACGGCGCTCGGCTGCTAGCCTGAAAGGCGTGGGTTCGATGCCGTCCACGGCAGTCGAATTTCGATGGAGGCGAAATTATAGAGGTCAGTGTACTGTGCGATGTCAGTGCACGTTAAAGAACCCCAGGAGGTCGAAATTTCCGGAGCCCTTCACTGCGGCATCTCTCATAGCCTGAGCCTCTTTGGGACGTTAAATCCAAAAAAACCTTACTTAGCTTAGAGACGTGAACGTTAAAGATAACGTTTTCTTTGAACCAGACGCCAAGACATTTTTATTACTGACCCCACTTATTCTGGTATTCTCATACTGTATATGGACAGACTGAGATATTGGGACAATAATTGGTGTTAGATAACGGTAATTTTTGACAGGTTTAAACCCGTTATTGTTTAGTTGCCAATAATGAAGTTTCTAAGGACAACAGTTTACACTTCTTTCTAACCGTAACATGCAGCAGACACATGAGAAAATATTTTTGTCATCCGAGTACATAATTAAATGTGGAGACCCTCGCATTTTAGTGATATCAAAAATATATTCTCACGAAGTTGTGACAGCAGTCCGTAAAGCACAAAGGCTGCGAAAATGGTGTCTAAACAAAAATCTTTATATGGGCTGACTTGCACCTACAATGGATTGAATCGCTCGGCGGTGGCGTAGCGACAAGCGTGCTCGGCGATCGTTGAACAAAATCCCCGCCGCTGTCGGCCGTGCTCAAAATAAAGCTGATAGCGAACTTTCGAGATAAAATCTGCAGTTAATAGAACATTCTGAAACAATGTAGAGTCACCTCTGCCTTGATGCAATCAATCGAGATAAATCTCGTCGCGTCTAGCATCGCAAACAAAGCGATAAAGAATGAACAATGAGCTTTGAAGAATGAACAAAAAAACACTGCAAAAATTCGCGGCATCACTCCCCTCTCAAAGAAGCATCGACCCGATGCATTAAAACAAATACGGAGACTAGAAACAAATAAAACGGATCGTGGGAATAAAAACACAGAGTACGGAAACACAGCGTCCTTTAGCGCGCATCATATGACATTCGACAGACGACAAGGACAACTTCTGGTCGTACGCGGCGTCGCTGGGATGTAGTCATTACGCTAGGAATGGCTTCATAATTCATTTCACCTAGCCGATGGAAAACCTTGTACGGACCGAAATAACGGCGCGAAAGCTTTTCACTCAATGCACGGCGACGAATGGGCGTCCATACCCAGACTTGATCTCGTGGCTTGTATTCCGCGTTGCGTCTTTGTAGGTTGTAGCGTGTGGCGTCGGTCCGCTGCTCGTCTTTGATCCTTAATCGGGCAAGTCTTCGGGCTGCTGTGTCTTAAAGGTAGGCGGCGACTTCGTCGTTCTCTTCTTCAATAACGTTGGGCAGCATGGCGTCCAGCGTGGTCGTGGCATTCCTGCCATGGACGAGCCTAAAAGGCGTCATCTGGGTGGTCTCCTTCCCTGCGGTATTGCAGGCGAAGACGACGTAAGCCAGGCTGACGTCTCAGGTATTGTATTCAGCATCGACACAAATGGCGAGCATATGGCGATGGTTTTGTTCAGGCGCTCTGTGGATGGTATGCCGCTGACATCCGGTGGCTGGTTTGGCTGTAACGCAGGATGGCTTGCGTTAGTTCCGCCATGAATTCTGTTCCTCTGTCCGTGATGAGCACATCGGGGGCACCGTGTCGCAGAAGAGTGCTCTCCACGGACAAGGGCTTTTGCCTTGGCGTAACGGGTCAGGTAGTCGGTAGATAGCATGATGATCCACTTATTTCCAGGCGTTGATTTTTGGGAAGGGCCAAGAAATTCCGTGGGGACAAGGGGGTACAACATGGGGGTAGGATGTTTTGTTCGCTGAAAAGTTCTTCACGAGGACATAATTTTGTACACAGAAGGAGGAGAGTCCTCGATTGAATGAGGGGGGGGGGGAGGCTGAAGAAACATTTCCTTCCAACTATTCGATAAGGCGTCGGGGTCCGAGGTCGGGGTTCGAGCGTTGCTGCTGTGCAAAAGGTATGGGACTGATGGGTCCAAGGACGGCATCCTCATCGTCGTCCGGTGGCGGTGCATCTACAAGGGCTCGTGAGAGGCAATCGGCGTCCGAGTGCTTCCGTCCGGACTTTTAAACGACGGTGACGTCAAACAACTGGAGGCGCAGACTCCATCGAGCGAGGCGGCCAGAGGGGTCCTTCGAATTGGCAAGCCAACACAGCGCGTGGTGATCGCTGACCAACTTGAACGGTCGTCCGTACAACTAGGGGCGGAATTTCGACGTATCTCACATGATGGCAAGGCACTCTTTCTCAGTGGTCGAATAGTTAGCCTCGGCGTAGGAAAGGGAACTGCAGCCTTATGCGATGACTTTCTCTAGCCCGTCGCTTTTTTGAACAAAGCTTCAGCGTTCAAGGACGGCGCCTAGACCCACGCTGCTTGCGTCGATATGAACTTCAGTATCGGCATTTTCACCAAAATTCGCGAGGATTGGTTGGGACTGTAGACGAAGCTGAAGTTCTTTGAAGGCTTCTGCTTGCGGCGCTCAAATTTAAATGGCACGTCTGCCTTCGTCAGTTGGGTCAGGGGCTCGGCGATGCGCGAAAAGGTTTTCACAAATCGTCGAAATATGCGTACAGTCCGAGGAATCTGAGCACTGCTTTCTTGTCAGCCAGCGGTGGAAACTGCTCAATAGCAGCTGTTTTCTGTGGGTCTGGGCGTACTCCCTTCTTGCAAACGATGTGGCCAAGAAACAGCAGCTCTTCATAGGCACAGGGGCCCTTCTCTGGTTTTAAGGTTAGGCCAGACGACTTAATGGGGTCTAGCACTGTTCGAAGTCTTTTGAGGTGTTCTTCAAAGTTCGAGTTGAAGGCAACGACGTCATCTAAATATGCCAGTCAAATTTGCCACTTCAGGCCTGCCAGCACTGTATCCATTACTCGCTGAAACGTCACTGGTGCTGAACAGACATCAAATGGCATCACCTTGAATTCAAACAGCCAATCTGGAGTGATAAATGCGGTCTTGTCGCGATCTTTTCATCTAGCTTAATTTCCCAGTACCGACTCTCGAGGTCCATCGATGAGAAATGCTTGGCGTTGCAGAGCCGGTCCAGTGTGTCGTCGATACAGTGGAGAAGGTAGACGTCCTTCTTTGTTATGTTGTTCAAGCGACGGCAATCAACGCAGAATCGAAGTGCGCCGTCTTTGTTTCTCACTAGAACAGCCGGTGCACCCCATTAGCTGTTTGAAGGCTGGATGACGTCGTCGCGAAGCATTTCTTCCACTTTGTCCCGGATGGCTTGTCGTTCTCGCGGCGACACACGGTACGGGCTTTGACGGAGCGGTCAGACGTGTTGGTCCGTTATAATGCGATGCTTGGCAATTGGCATTTGTCGGACCTTTGGCGACGACGAAAAACACTCGCTGTAGCTTCGAAGTTCCCTGCGGATCTGGTCTTGTCTGTTCCGGGGCAGGGATGGGTTGATGTCGAAAGTGGGCGAGTTCTCTTGGTCCGGCGAATCTTGTGCGGATGGGTCGGAGAGGGCGAAGAAGTCTCGCGGGTTGAATATTTCGTCGAAGAAAGCAGTCGTCGTTCCTCTGTTAATGTGCCGGTATTCTTAGTTGAAGTTAGTCAGCAGTTCGTCGGCCGGAATGAATAGCAGTTTATCAATATCCTTCAAGAGAAAAGTGTACAACAGGTGTATCTTGCCTTACTTATCAAAGGGGCTGAAAAGTGGAGGCTTCCGAAAAGGGTTCAGACTAAGTTAAGGAGAACGCAGCAAGCCATTGAAAGAAAAATGATGGGCGTAACGTTAAGAGACCGGAAGCGGGCAGAGTTGGTGGAGGAACAAACGCGTGTTAATGACATCCTAGCCAAAGTGAAGAGGATGGAGTTGGCTTAGGCAGGGCATGTGATGCGACGGCAAGACAACCGCTGGTCATTAAGGGTACCGGAGTGGATTCTCAGAAGGCAAACGTAGCAGGAGCGGCGGAAGGTTACGTGGGCGGATGAGATTAAAAAGTTCGCAGGCATAGGGTGGGCGCAGCTGGAAAAGGACTGGGCTAATTGGAGAGACATTGGATAGGCATTTGGCCTGCAGTGGGCGTAGCCAGGCTGATGATGATGAAGATGACGATGACTTCAGCCTAATCCTTGCGGAAATGTGCGATGCCTCTTGCGATGCTGATTCCTCGGTCTAGAATCAAGTGCATGTTCCCCACAATGATGGTTTCAGCGTTATTGGCTTTAGTGGCGCCTACGGTCAAGATGACGCTTGAACGGTGTGAGACGCTAACTTCTTTCTCTATGACACTCAGGCCAACCTGATTTCCGAGGAGAGAGAGAGAGAGAATGAAAAGGAAACGCAGGGAGGTTAACCAGATGTGAGTCTCCGGTTTGCTACCCTACACTGGGGATGGGGGATAGGGGTTAGAAAGATGACAGAGAGGAAAACGCAAAAAAAGGAACGTGCACACATGGAGACACACACACAACAAGGCGTTCCAGTTAAAGTCTTTCACACAGGCCGGTAGATTGTAAGAAGCGCAAAGGCGCTTGCACGGCCTTCTTCTGCGACGGTAGGTCCTTTCGATGTTGTAGAATTCTTTTTTCGGATAGCGGTTGGTCGTCCAGTTGGTCAAGTTCGTGGCTAAGGCATGCCCTCTGTGGACTGTACTGCGGGCAGGAGCACAATATATGGCCAATTGATTCTTCATGGCCGCAGTGGTCACAGGTTGGGGTGTCGGTCATCCCTATGCGGAAGGCATAGGCTTTAGTAAAGGCAACACCCAACCAAAGTCGATATAAAAGCGTGGCGTCTGTACGGCGAAGCTGTGATGGCGCTCGAAGACTTAATGTTGGATCAAGGGAGTACAGTCGCGTATTTCTTAAATGTGGCTCATTCCATTGCGACTCGGTGCACTGCCGAGCAAGTAGGCGGAGCTTCCGTGCCGCGTCAGTTCTAGAAAGAGGAATTGGGACGTGGCGCTCCTCAGTATGGGCTGAGCGGGCAGCGTGATCCGCCCGTTCATTGCCGATAATCCCGCAGTGACTTGGAAGCCACTGGAACGTTATTTCATGGCCGGCATCACTGATATGGTGTAACGTCTCTGTAATATGGAAGATTAGTTGTTCGTGCGGTCCGCGTCGTAGAGGTGACAGTAGAGACTGCAGGGCCGGCTTCGAATCGCAGAATATTGTCCATTTGTGTGGCGGTTCATCACCAATGTGATGAAGGGCAGTTAAGAGCGCTGCGAGCTCTGCTGCCGTCGATGTTGTCGCGTGGGTCGTCTTAAATTTGATTGTTGTAGCTTTCGCTGGAATGACGATTGCCGCTGCGGAGCGGCTTGGAAGGACAGATCCATCAGTGTAAATATGCGTTGAGTCACGGTAGTTCTCGTACAAATGTAGTAGCGTGAGCTGTCTAAGGGCTGGTGATGACAGATCAGCTTTTTTCGAGATACCAGGTATTGCGAGGTTGATTTTTGGCTGAGCGAGCACCATGGAGGGATCGAAGGTCTCGCAGCCGGAGTGAAACAAGCTGGCAATGATTCTTCATATGCAGTTATCGTTTGGCTGAAAGATGTGTGTGGCCTGTCCGCTGGTAGAGAGGCTAAATGGTGACGAGGATTCCTGGCTAGATGCCTTATATGGGTCCTGAGTACTTCAATTTCAATGTGGGTCTTGACAAGGTGGTCTCTAGCGATTGCTATCGTAGCCACTGTTGAAGCACTCTGAGGCAGGCCTAGACAGATCCGGAGCACTTGACCCTGGAGACTTTGTATTGTGCGTAGATTCGTTTTGCCTGTGTTGTTTATTGCTGGCAAGCTGTATCGCAGAAATCCTAGAAAAAGCACCCTGTACAGTTGTAACATGGCACTAGGCGACATTCCCCAGGTCTTGCCAGCGAAAAACTTGAACAGGTGACAGATGCCTGTCAACCGTTTTTTCACGTATGATATGTGTGGGCTCCATGACAAGTCCCTGTCGATTATGACACCTAGAAACTTGTACGATCGAACCCATCGTATTATTTGGCCATTTATCATTACACTGTAGTTTACCATGGGTTTGCGCGTAAATGGCACTAGAGCGCATTTCTCGGAGGAAATTTCCAGGCCTCGATTACGGAGGTAGATAACAGTTTGTATGGCGGCTCTCTGAATTCTCGCTCGCAACTGTAGGCGTGTTACTGCAGATTTCCATATGCAGATGTCATCCGCGTTCATTGATAGCCTGACTGTGGTTGGCACGTGCTCAAGGAGAGCAATTATGTTACATTAAATAACACGGGGCTAAGTACACCGCCCTGGGGGACGCCGCGGTAGCTATAGTGAAGAGAAGTATGGCCTTCCTCAGTGCTTACAAAGAAGGATCGCATGGATAGATAGCTCCGTATCCATTGAAACATCCGACCACCCACTCCTACCTCTGCGAGAGCAGAGAGGATGGCTTCATGCGTAACGTTGTCATACGCCCCTTTAACGTCGAGGAATAAGGATGCGCAGAGACGCTTACGGCATTTCTCATGTTGAATGTAGGTCACCAAGTCGACGACGTTATCGATCGATGATCGACCGCGTCGGAAGCCCGCCATGGCATCTGGGTAGGTATTGTGGTACTCCAAGTACCACTCCAGGCGTCCTAGGACCATCCTCTCCATTACTTTTCCCCACAGCTCGCCAAAGTGATCGGGCGATATGATGAGAGCTCCAACGGCGACTTGCCAGGCTTCAGCAGTGGAACAAGGCGACTTGTCTTCCAGGTTGTTGGTAGCGTGCCATTTCTCCAAGATTCATTGTACACCTCAAGAAGAACTCTCGCTCGCTCCCCCAGGTGACACAGAGCTCGGTAGGAAATTCCGTCAGGTCCTGGCGCTGATGTGCGGCTACACAAAGCTAATGCTGCCTTAAGTTCGTGGATCGAGAATGGTAGATCCAACCGGAAATCACGTGGTGGCGGGCAGCTGCTCGAAGGCGATGGAATGCTGTACAACAATAACTGATGGGAACGTTGGTCTGACATGATTTCCAGTGAAACAGCGCAACGGCACAAGGCCAGAGGACAAGAAAGGACGATACACAGCGCTGACTAACAACAGAATGTTTTATTCAGTGAGCCATTCTTATAAAGGCGCTAGGGACACTGAAAAAACAGAAAAACAGAAAAAAAACACACACACACAGAACCGTGACAGATATCCAACCAGGGATATCTGTCACGGTTCTGTGTGTGTTTTTTTTCTGTTTTTTGTTCTGTTTTTCTGTTTTTTTAGTGTCCCTACCGCCTTTATAAGCATGGCTCACTGAATAAAACATTCTGTTGTTAGTCAGCGCTGTGTATCGTCCTTTCTTGTCCTCTGGCCTTGTGCCGTTGCGCTGTTTCACTGGAAATG
>JARKHS020018847.1:0-58466 GCA_030143305.2 Amblyomma americanum
AAGGCAGTGCATTGAGATTTTCACAAAATGTCTTCATACGGCTCAAGTCCAGCGATGGGTTATCTGCTTTGTGGAGCTTCATGTGGCTGGCGAGAACCCCAGTGTTGTTGCATCGGTAGCTACAAAGAACACACTGGAATTTGGCCCCCTTTGATGCAGTATGCATGCGTTCATGAATCTTCACATTAGCCCTGCGCTTGTTGGTCAGGGGACAGAATCGACATTTGAACATGCGGTGGGCAGTGCCATTCACCATTGTTGTCATTGTCTGGATTCCACCACTATATGGCGCCCCGTCCAGTGGCCTCCCATCTGCAGATCTGTGTATCTTTTGGTGCTGGGCCATCAGGTGGCTGTGGGTTGACCAATAATTGCAATGGGTGCATTTGTGAGGGGCGTTCTTGTTGGGCCGATGGAACTGCTTGTGGTACAGGTACTGAGTTTTATTATCAGAGGTGTATGGACAATGCTCACAAGCATGTTTCTTCATATCTGCCTTCACAAGCAAGCGAGGAAGGACTTCTGTGGCTGGCTGTTGCTCTTCTTTGTGCAGCTTCATGTGACGGGACAAAGTCTTTTTGACATTGGCATAGTATGGGCAATACTTGCACTTGTAAATGGCCCCTTCTTTAGGCACATGCTGCTTCATGTGAAACTCCATGTGGCATACCTTTGAGCATCGGTAAGGACACGTATTACATTTGAAAATCTTTGGCTCAGCGTTCTGCGGTGCAGGAGGTACAGCAGGTTCTTCTTCTTTCAAACGAAATGTGTTGCCTTCTTCTACGAAAGAAACATTACTTTCTATGTGTTTTGGACCTGTGTTATGTCGATGTCTGACATGCATCAGGACAATGTGGTACCACTTTGAAACAAAGTTGCAAAGACGGCAACGATAGGGTTTCACTGACGCATGCGAGCCCAAATGTGACAGAACTGCTTTGCGTTCAGTGTGATTGAAGTTGCAGTGGCCACAATATAGAACCTGCTGGTTAGAACTTGATTCAGGGATAGGAGCTCCTAAATCATCCTGGTAATCTTGGTCTCCATAGAGTATATCAGGTGTTACCACTATGTTCTCAGTCTCATCAGGACGAATCAGTTGCACTTCCTCTTGATTCAGCCTGGAAGGCTGTGCGGGCTGAAGAACTTTGTCACCTTTTGAGGATTCCTCTACATCCACAAGATGAATCTTGTACTTAGCATAATTCTTGAAGCCGGTTTCATCCATAACTACCAACTCGGCCTTCTTGTGCTTTGGGTCATTGCCAGACTTGCTTTTGATATGCTTGTTGACATCCCATCGCCAGTTGGAGCGATAGTTGCAAACTGAGCACATGAAGGGTCTTTTATTGAGGTGCTGTATCATATGGACATGAAAGCGCGATGCTGTTCGGGTCAGAAATGAACACTGTGGACACTTGTATTTCTGAACGATCCTGGGTATTCCCACAGGAACTTGGAATGAACACTGACTTTCAGGAGGCTTTGGAAGAAACTTCCCACTCAATGCCTCACTATCCTTGCTGAGGGACGGTTCTGCAGCCTTGGAGTCATAGTCATGATCAGCATTTTTAGGTTGCGACAGCAAGAAGCGCAAGACATGGCTGGACTTAGCATGTTCTGGATCTTCATTGGAATTAGTGTCAGCTGCACCAGTGTTCTCCTTGTGCATTCGGAAAACATGGCGCGTCATGTCACCTTTCCAACGGCTTGTGTAGGAGCAGTAGGTGCACTTGAAGGGTTTCAAGTTTCCATGGATTAACTCATGCTTTCTCAGTTCTGAAATCCATCGCGTAGTATAGCCACAGCGTTGGCAAACATGCATGGGCTGCTTGCTCTTGATAGAGATGTCAAGTGCTTGGGTAGAGCCAGAATAGTTAGCACGGGAAGTGGAATCATCACTCTTGCCCAGCTCTATAATGATTGGTGCACTTGTCGTCCCAGTAGCAACAGCATCACTACTGCTTTTATCACTCGCCTCTTCTTGGTGGTCTAGCATTACATGATGCTCAAGGTGATCAAGCTGGTCAAAACGAATATGACAAAGTGGGCATCCATGCTTCTTATTCATTTTAAAATGAGTTGCCTCATGTCGTTTAAGCTCCGATGGCCACAGGACTTGCTGAGGACAATATTGACATTTCCGCATTGTCCCTTCACTGTTTTCTACCACAGCAATCTCTCCAGTTCGCTTCAGAGTCATTTTGAGTGGTGGTGGTGAGGTGGAGTCCTCAGCAGCATCTTCGTCAATCATGAGTCTGTCCTCATCATCATCCACATTTTCAAGCTCAGTGTTTTCTCCCTCACTATCGGTAGCATCCTTCAAAAGTTCATTGTGGTGGTGCAAGCAATGGGCAGTAAGGCTTTTACGAGACATGGTCATGAAACCGCACTTGTTGCAACGGAACTCACCACCTGAAGTATGGTACTTGAGGTGCCGATCCATGTTCCATTTGTAGCAGGTCTGGAAGTTGCAGAACTGGCATTTGATTTTTGGTAAACTGTGAAAACGCATATGGCGAGTGTAACGACCTTTTTCGTGGCACACATAGCCACACTGCTGGCAACGATAGAACCGCCGCTTCAGATGCACTGTTTTTTCATGTTCTTCCACATGAATTTTGCTCTTTGCATGGAAGTTACAACTGCTGCACTTAAACACTTTCTCTTGAATGTGCACTTTGATTTCAGCAGAAGGGGCTGGTGATGATGCAGGTGGTCCTGTTTTGACCAAATGCCGCGACTTTTCACCATACATCTCCTTGTGGACAATATTGCAGTGCCTCTGTAGTTTCTGTGGCTGTTTGGAAGCATACTCACAAAAAGGGCATTCATGAATGCTAATGCGATCCCCATGAACGTCTCTCCTATGGCTGAGAAATTCTCGTGGCCATTTGGTTACCAAGTCGCATTCAGCACAGGTATAGGCTCGTCTTCCTGTACGCCCTTTTTTGTTAGACACAGGTGGCGAACTCTCGCGAGGCCTCTTTTTTGACTGTTCAACACTTTCATTCTGCTCTTCAGGAACACCATTTTGCAGGTGAATCTGATCACTAACATCACCCGTGACCAATTCTGGCTCAAGGTTGTTTGCAACTATTTTTTCAGCAGATGCACGGGCAGTGTCTCCATCTTCCATGTTCATTTTTGCAGCATACTTCGCATAGCGCACTCTCTTGGCTTCCAGCTTCCTCAGCAGCACATCCAAGAACTGCGGGTGTTCATTAGACGTATGCGCCACAAGCTCATCTTGGTTGTCACACAGCTGGCCGCACATTTCACAAACGTTAGCACTATTAAGCTTGTGGATACTCCGTCTGTGCCGGTAAAAGTTGGCCTGGTAGCGAGTAACAAACGCACAAAGGCTGCACCTATACACGCGGCTGCTGTGGTTTAAGGCTACATGGTTCGCTAGGTGTTTTCTGTTCTTTCCAACAAACGTGCAGCTTTCACACCTATAACTAGGCATGGTGAGGAATCCAGGCTTCATGTCGCTTGCTGTCCTGTCTCCAACCACAGCAACATAGGACAAAGCAGTCAACTTCACTGTTGGTGCAGCCAGGCTTGCACTTCACGATACAACAGCCAGCAAGATGTGTTCTGCAACCCTGTAAGGACGCCAGGTAGGTCAGGCACAAGTCAACCACTTCCAGTGTAAAGACTCACAGCTTATCTCACGATGAGCTCCATGATCCAGCAAGTCTTGAATTTGGACTGCAATAAGAGGAAAAAAAAGGGGGGGGGGAGGGAGAAGAAATAATAAAATGCAGTTCATTATTTAAGTTCAGTCACACAGCATCATTCGCGAATGGTGAAGGCATGCCCATCCACGGCTCGAAATATCCCACAGCAGGCCACAAGGACTGCTACGTTATCTTATCAGAGAATGAACCTACTGTTTCATGAGCACAGCAGTGCAGCGGACAATGGCCATGCGGTACTGTTTTTCTCGGAAGCGATATACAGACCACCGGTCTGCGCGGTGTGGTTATGGACATGGACGCAGGCTGCTTGGACCATCCGGACGCGGACAGAACGTGCGCTCGCTGAAGCCGCTGCGTGCTGTGTTAATCCACGCCGAAAAATCACTGAAAGTGCTGCAGCACGCGCTTGCAAACGCTTGCCGCATTCACGGCGCATTATTTAAGAGTACCGAGCATGCTCCCAGAGTCCAACGTTGTCTGCTACCGCTTGCCGATGCAAAGAGCTGCTCCCGACCAACCCCGGCGGATCGCCATCGCCGCGAGCGACAATACGAAACAAAAAACAAAGAAAACTGTAGCAGCTCGCTCAGTGTTGCCCGCTACAGCGTCAAGCTCCTCTCGCCGATGCACCAAGGCGGATTTGCAGCTTCATAGTGGCCCCGGTACAGCTCCTCGCTTCCGATTACATTCTGTAATGCTTCGACAACGGACATGCCCGTAGCGTCAACGTGTCACAGTGCCGCAGCGGGACGGCATGTCGGTATCACTCGGCGGCCCTCCCAACATGGTTCCCCGTCCAGCGCAAAGATCGGACGAGCACAGACGTCCTCCGGTACACGGCACCGGTGGGTACCATGGCTACACATTGGTACGAACTGACGGTCGCTCTGCGTAGCTACCACTTTCAGTTCTGAACTGTGCACTAATGACTGAAAGGACCGCTCACCTGATTCCGGTGTCAATGCGAGCAGCGGCGTCACTTTTGTAGCTGGCCAGACAAGGCCCGAGGCGCCATGTTGGCCTTTGCCAACAGTGCAGGAATCTTCGGCACTTCCGACGGATGGCTGCAGGGTTCTTGTGTTGTTAGTGAGCCAGTCGCACCGTATATATTCTTGACGCTGAGTGAACGAACCTCCGCGACGCAAGCGTGCGTATCGCTAGCAGCGACCTGTCCGAGGATCCGCTGTGGGCCCGGCCTGACTCCGCTCTGCGCTGCCGCTCTGGTAGCTCTGGCAGGATCACGTGACGCTTCTCCTGGTCAGCCCTGCTAGCGGCCCTAGTGCTTGTGGCTGCTCCGCATGAGGCTCTGCCAGCAGACGTGGGTGTCTCCGTCCGTCCGTCTCCGTAATGTTTTCGCGCTTGCATAGCCTGTTTTGACGCGTGTTTCCTGGCGTTTTGGTCAATTGTCAATAACAACAGTGACCTGTATATATCAGCGCTGACCCCGGGAAGTGTAGTCATTGCTGAGCTCCGTGAAGACCGTGAGCTGACGTACAGGCGGGCCGATTGGCCACTGTAGTGTTGAAAGACCTCTGAAAGGGGGAAATAAAAATAAACAAACAAACTAAGCAAACACACATTACGAATACCTCGGGAGCGAGCAAACATGCAAGTAAATTGATGCTGCCAGACGTTTGCATGCTGTGTATTAGTCTTTTAATATCTGGCCTACTTGGCATACATACCTTCATTAATGATTATTGAACGTGATGTACGTACGTACATACGATGTGTTATTCACAAGGATGTTTTTTTTTTTTGCAGTGGTACCACTAATGTATCATTTACGGAGTTATAAACGTAGTGACCTTGACCCATTTGAGCCACAGTTTTGACGGAGGCTGCGCATAATCATTTGCAGTTTAGTACGATTACTAGCACAGGCATATAACTTGAGTTAAATTTATTATGTAGTGATTGTCTAATCGTGAAAATCCTCTTCAAGTGTATGGTCATACATTAGCAAAAGAATGCTCAGCCGCTGAGGTGGCAGCAGCTTGTTTAGGCATGCTCTTGTAGCTGAACTGTTTTGTTTCTGATGTGAGAAACTGATATATTTACCTAATTCATTCCACCATGCGGGTGTAATTGAGAGTGCAGCCTGCGTGTGTATGTATGAGCTGGAACGAAGAGGACAGAGTGGAGTCTGAAAGGAAGTTTTTAGGCTGGCACATTTTTATCTTTTTTTGTTGTTGTTTCTCTGACCTCTAGCTTTGTGCAGGCCGGCTTTTTCTGCTGTTCCATGCTTTGCGTTAGTTTCTGTAGCCATATGATCTGCTTGTAGCGCTGCTAAGACGTGGTGCATTTCGAAATCATATGGACGATATGGAGCCACCATTGATGCTCGTTTCACAGTGTATTGCAAATCTTCTACGGCGCTCTTAATTTTGTTATCCGCTATGAGCACTGCCTGTATGACCGCACTTGCGCAGGGTGAGCATTTAGTTCAAGAATCATATCAAGTACTTGGGGCCTTCCGTCTTTCGAATTCGGCCTGTCAGTGACATATGAAGGAGGGTTTGGATCCCTTGCTGTGGCGTGCACTGAGTGTGGCGTACGGGAGAATTTTTGTGTGCCTGAGTGGCATCTCCGAGACGAAAGAACTGAACATAACAATCTAGCGCTAGAATGCTCGCGGACGCAGTAAACTGAGTTCAGCTCCTGCTTTTTACATAATGCTAGATACATATTTGATCACACCTTCACCCATTATTGATGCCCTGCGGCAATAAATTTCGCTAAAAAAAATCGGCCAACGCTTCTACTGAAAAAGCAAAAGGAGGACACGGACAGGATTCTGTTCTTTCTGCTTATCACTCATGGCCAAAATAGGAAATAGAAAAAAGGAGAGAGATCGTACCCGAGAAGGACGCACTACATGCAGACTAGTTTGCGTGCTCGTATAAATCGTGCGGACCGCTGATGAATCCGCTGGCTTCGCTCGATTGATATAGCGCAGTTCTTGGTTCGAACGTAGCGAAATCTATGTGGCCTCGACAATCTCCGTTGTGATCCGTGCATCGTTCCTGCTGATTACTACGCAATCGCCTGACAATGGCTCTAGTTCGTAGTTCCTACAATTCGAGATATCCCCCAGGCTGCAGCGCCATTTCGTCTGTTTTATTTCTGTGCTGTTCATTAATACGGATCACCAACTTGTCCGCCTGGAGCAGCTGAAGCTTTTCGCCATTGACCGAATACCCTGCGCTAAGCTGCCGTTTATTTTGAGCCTCTGGGCGTTCTGCGGCTCTCGCTTCTGTCTCGGCAGGAAGGCCGCCAAGAAACTTCGTCGTTATTTGTCCTTCCACTCTGGGAAGCGGCTGCAGCGTTGACTTGCCTGCATTTCTAATACAGCCCCGTTTCGAGTTTCAGTGCCGTTTGAACGGCAGCAATTTCTGCTAATCCAGTGTTACCGATTTTTCGCGCTGAATTTGCTCTCTGCAAGCATAATTGGCATGCTTCATTGTCATTCACTGAGTGACCGGGGTCGAGGGGTTCGTGCTTAATGTGAGCGTGAACAGCCGCAGTGGGCGCGGGAGTCGGGGGCAAGGGTGCTTCCTGCACCCCCTCCAGCATTCTCCTGTGTTCTCTTCCTTGCCCCCCCCCCCCCCCCCCCCCCCCTTATGCGTTTGGAGAGCCCTGGTCCGGTGGGTGTAGATGGGCGACTATCTTATCGAGTGTAAGATGCCGCCCCCGTTTTTATGAGACCGGCTGATGCAGCAGCATGGTGATGGCGGCGGTGTTCCGCGCCATGCCTGCAGGAGGCCGCGCAGTTTTTCTGGGCCGCCCGGCAACAGCTAGCGTTGGCGCCCGTGCGGGCGCGGCTCCGCAGGACGCTCTGACGACCATGCTAGGCGACCGCAAGTGTCGAGCAGCTGCAGTGACACATGTTCGTCCGCTTCTTAGCAGTTCACTTGCGGCGGGCACGATATGCCGTCTGCACGATATGCCGATATGCAAGAGTTGCTCTCTTCCTTAAGTTGCGGAACGCTGTAAATTCAAAACCAGCCACTCTTGTTGATACAGAAGTAAGCCTTCCTTTAAAAAAATGGTCTATAGAGAGTCTTTAGCCTATAGTCTCTAGTCTATATATCTATATATCTAGTCTATATAGTCTGTAGTCTATAGCCAAAAGTCTACTAAAAGTGTATGTCCATAAACCTATAGATTGTCTATAGACTGTATATAGTATTTGTATTGCCTATAGACTTCTCTAGGGTTCGTCTATAGAGAGTCCATAGACTGTCTAAAGAAGCTTTTGTAAGAGTTGTGGGCAGTGCACGTACGACCGAGGCTGTTCGTTTTTTTGCGATATATTACTGAAACGGCTAAAAAACATTTGCCTTCGGTGAAAACTGGGTCATACATAAACCACAAGAGTCGAATGATCGGCGAATAATCATTAGCACTTAAAGCCCCCCCCCCCCCCTCCCCCCCTCCCCTCCCTCCAGTAGCGTGCGCACAAATTCCTCACTGTTCACAAAACCGCAGAGGCTTTGCTCCCATCTCACAGATTATTAATTTATTGCGTGCGCGTCTACTCCTGCAAGAGCTTAACTTCTCGAACGAATTTATAACCGTAGAAGAGTGTGCTAGAAGCGTACCAAGAATGGGCAATAAAAAAAGCAAGTTCTTCGCCATACCCAGCAATTCTGGACAGAAGCCTTTTTCAACGAAAAAGAGTATGATCTCAATTTTTTTTCTTATATTGTAAAATTTCACCATAACAATTAATATATCCGCAGATCTCCCGCCGGCAGGGTTTCATGTTTTTTTTTTCTTTTAAGGTTTCTGCAATCGTCAGAAACGTTCCCCATTTGTTTTCTATGGAAGTGTTAACTGCTCGATGCGAGGCATGGAAAAACTTGAATAAATATTTTGCTACGCATCGGAAAAATGGACCATTACTTTTAATATTTCCATACCTGTCCATTACTATAAAAATGTTGCACACGTTTTATTGCTACGTGCAGAGAAATTAAAAAGGAAGGCACTACGCCACGAAGTCATCTGCAACCGGTGAGGTTCCCCCAAAGACGCAAAACGCTATTTTGTGACAGCGCCCTCTATTCTGCAGCGCGCGTAAGTACAGGTGCGAAAACATGAAAGGGAACAGCGAGCGCGGCTTTATATCGCGTCTGCGGCTGAGCGTTATAGCTACTCATACCCTTTGAAATTATTCTCAAAATCGGAAACACACCCAATCTGGAGCGCGACAGGCCGGGGCTCCACTATTCACAACCGCCTCCATAATCTTTCTGGGAGCACGATTACAGCCGGTACCGGGAAGTGCACAGTTGCATTCATGTAATTGAAACTTACACGCAGCATACCGGCACCATATTTTTCAGGATGACTGTGGTAAGAAGCAAGAAAAAATGTTCTTCAGAAATTTATTCCGACGCTTGCTGACGCAATGAGTTCACAATCGTATGTATCTCCCTTTATGAAACATACTATTAAAAAGCTTTAAAAAAAAACTATGCAGGCTGGACCCTCGCGGGAAGCTGTGAACTTCACCAGGATGTCGCCACATGCGGTTAGAATCACCCCCTCTGCCCCCCCCCCCCTTCCCCCCTACGACCTCCGGCTCGCGCGTTCCCTTTCACAGTGCTTGCAGCTTTTCCTGTAACGAAACTCGATAGCTGGATGTCGGCGTATGCCAGCGATTCTTCGAAATCGCTTGCACTGGCGGATTTCGACCGGAAGTCGCACAGGGTACGCGAAACGCGATGTCCTTTCAGCGATGACATCAACGCGCCTGGCAGCAAGATATGAAATGGGAGGGAAGGGGGGGGGGGGGGGGCTGAAACCGGCAGAGGGGAAGGAAGCCCCGAGCCGAGTCGTTTGTCTCCGACGCCGTCAAGGTCGAGGCGCGTGTCGGCTGTCTGGCGAGCGACTCGCAGTCGTGTCACACGCTGCCAGCACCGCTCATTGTGCTTGTTTACGCAAGCGCCCTCGTGAGTTACGCACAGCGGGAGGCGGAGGGAGGGATGTGCCAGCAGACAGTTTAAAAGCTCAAGCTCGAACCTAGGTAATGACGGGAAGATTTGATGGATTGATCGATCGATCGATCGACAGCGGGCGCAACAAGGCCTGTGCGCCGTGAATAACGCGTGTTCGTGCAGGGAGACCCTTTGATTTATTCACAAATGACCCGCTACCACGTGCCAAGTTCCCTGGCCAGACAACGGCCAACACGCTAAACAAGAATCAGGGCACGCTACATCCTATCTACGTGAAAAGATTGCAGAAGATTCTGAAGCGTATATAACCATTCCTTCTTCTGTGACAGCCTCATTGTGAACAAGGGCCCCGTATGGGACCCGAAACGTCATTTTTCATCTTTCGACTTGGTCAGTGACCCATTTTTCATTTGTGAATAAATCATGCTTCGCCCTGACCAGACGGTGTTCCGTCGAACCTTGGACTATAGGGAGATCCTTTATTCTGCCTTTCTATCTACCTATTTGTTTTAATCAATCAAACAATCAGTCGACGACTGATCAATTAATCTACTGACTGAATGAAGGTACGTTAAGTCTGTGAGCTGGAAAAAGATTGCGCGTACGTTGTGACGGCAAATTGATTGATTAGTTGATTGACGGACTGATCGACAGACAGAGAGATGCAGATTCAGACGGACAGGCAGGCAGACAGGCAGGTCGGCCGACCGACAATAAATACATGTCTATTGTTCTGACTCAGCTTGCGACACATTTGACCAGCCGAGGACCCCAAAAAGGGTGCCACGCTGAGAAAGAGCCTGCGCATTTTCCTCACGCTCCGCATGTTGGGAATGACCTTCCCTTTGACTGCTTCCCGGAGAAGGACGCCTGGGGAGAGCACGGAGCCGGGAGCACGGAGCCGCTTGCACCATTGTTGCTACACTGTAGGAAATAGCAGCAGACTTGAGATTTCTCCTCGACCACGCCCACGCGTCGTCTCTGCAACGAGTGACTCCGCTTGCTGCAGTGCTGTGCAACTTTGATAGGTTCCTATCTTGGAGAAATGTGCCTCGTGTTGGATTGGCCGCCGCCTGATGAAGGGGCGGAACCTTAGGGGATTTAAGGAGTGTGCTGAATGAGAAGACGCTCTGGGCCCTGGCGACAAGGCTCATTCATCCGGTTCTTAGCGGGCCCCAGGAAAGCAAGGTGCTAGGCTCAGCGCAAAGTAAAGTGGAGTCAGAAATATCTGGGGCCACGACGAGCAGCGACTCATCGAAAGCACGAGCCTATACTTTAAATTCAAGTGGAAAATGCAGCTCGGTGCTGAGTAAAAGAGCAGTTGTGAAGGGTGACGACACCGCGAGAAAGGGTGGTACGCAAGACGGAACGGCTAGTGCAGTTTCTAGAAAGCGGCCACGTGCAAGGAGAGCCGAGCCAGGTGGTAGTCCGCAAAGAAAGGACAAAGGACGGGCCCAAAACATTCTAAAGGGGAAATCGGGTCAAAAGTAGTCCCAGAATGTCACCGCGGCACTCCACATGCGATCGGCACCGCCCGAAGGCCGGGCTGACTAGACGGGTTCGAACAAAGCGAAAGCCACCTGCCCCGTTGAGGCGACACTGCCGAAGTTCTTGCACGACGAGTCAAAGTAGCAGTAGGTCACAAAGAAGCGCGCAATGCTGCCACACCAAAGGCAGCAAAACGCGCGCCTAGGAAAAAAAATGGAGCGAAGGGTATTCCGGAACCGAGAAGGGCATTTTTTTCACACCCGATCTCTCTCCCCCCCTCGTATTCCACTTTGCAAGCGCTGCTCAGGTGCTGGAGACCCGCGGCCGGGGTGTGGACCGAATCTTTTTCGCGTGGCGTCTGGAGCTTGCAGAGGTCAGCACCCACTTAAGACCTTCGGTATTTGTCGTGTCGCGGCTGTGAAAAGGACTATGCAATTAATTCAAAGTCGCTTGTAAATGTTTTCTATATTTAGAAATGATGCTAATGAGCATTCACACCAAGTATAAGTCTTTGGAACGGAGCTGGTAATTTATTATAAATTAAAAAAACCGTGTTTTTCAAAATTCGCGGGCCGATTGGTGTTTTCGTAGTGACCGGTTTTGAAAGTAAAATCGTGAAAATAGACGTCACTAGTACCATGACGTCGGCAAGCCACCACACGCTGTCATTCGCTGGAGCCACGGCAGCCACGGCGTCACGGGCACACTTCCGGGAGCCGTCTGCTCGTGCCGCCGCGCGAGCCCCTCGGGCAAGCGCGAGCCAGGGCATTGCCTTCGCGCATGTAGTTTCAATTTACCTCTGACGCCTCTTTCTCTCGATGACGTTAAAAAGTTGTTACAAGACATGGAGGCAGCTCTGCAGGCTTCCATAGATAATGTTTGCGCCTCACAAAATCAGCTCGAAGAAACAATGAATGAAAAGTTCATTGAACTTAATGATACCCTCAAGGTTCTAGCTCAGCACTTTAAATCTTCTAAGGTCTGAGGTCTCCTCACTAAAAAAAAGTTGTCTGTGCACGACAAAAGAAACTCGATGATTTCGAGGACAGAAGCCGACGCCATAACCTAATAATTTTTGAGCAACCTGAGGAAGTCGATGAAAATCCTAAGAGCTTGAAGGAAAACATACTTGACGTAATCTTTAGCCGTAAGCTGGGTGTAACAGCTACGAGCGTCGAAAGGGTGCACAGACTGGGTAAAAAGAAAGGTGATTAGCCCAGACCAGTCATACTAAACTTCTATGACTACAACGAAAATATGCGTGTGCTAGAAACACTGTGCTAAGCTCAAGGATTCCAACATTTCAATCTGTCATGATTTTTGCAAGGCCACATTAGATAAACGCGCCAATCTTTGGAAGTATGGTAAGCAGTTCAAATCTTTGGCCAGCAAGATATCCCTTGACTACGATAGACTTCGTGTAGATAATGATGTCTACTTTTGGGGTGAAGTTGACTCGAAAGTAGTGAAATTGCGCCAACCTAATACTGCTAAAGCGACCACATGATCCGAGGCCAAATCGCTCCACTTTTCTTCATTAAATGCAAGAAGTCTTGCTAACAAAGCAAGCCAACTTGAAGATTATTTTTCTTCATGATCCCCATATACTGGCAGTTACTGAAACATGGCTGTCATCCCAAATCACTCTGAAGTTGTGCCCCCTTCCCATAAGATAGTGAGGCGAGATCGCGATAGGGAGGGGGTGGGGTGGCCGTGATAGTGAAAAAAGAAACTGAATGCGTCTTACTCGATGATATTACAGATCACGAAAGCTTGTGGTGTAAAATCAGCTATCGCGACTTTTCCACTCTACTCGTCGTCGTTTATAGATCCCCCCGAAGCCCAGTATCCTTCATCGCAAAGCTGACTGATCATCTTGAAGGCTTATTAAGACCTAATCAAAAATTTGTCCTAGCCGGTGATTAAAAACTTGCCCGGTATAAACTGGAACTCTTTAAAAATAACAGAATCGCATGATGCCGAGAGTGCACGTCTTCTCCTTGATGCAGTTTTTTTCTCATGACCTAACACAGCTGGTTACTGCTCCCACACGTGTGACGGAAAAAACTGCAACGACCCTTGGTCTCATATTTATTAAAATTTTGCAGAATATTGTAATGTGTCCATCGCGGAAGGCATCGCTGATCGTAAGTCGGTTCATATAAATTTAAACGCACATGGGAGCAAAGTACTGCCTTCTCTGAAAACGTTTCGTGATTTTTCAGCTGGAGATGACGAATCGGTTCTTGAAACCTTGCACTTTAATTTTCCCGAGTTTGAACACGAAGGCGACGTCTCGCTCCTTTGGAGCAGGTTCAAGACTATGGTCATGGAATGCATTAACAGATATATTCCTTTCCGGCGTAAGAAAACGAAACATCACAACCCTTGGACCAGCCGTGATATCATCCACCTGAAACGGCACTTAGTACGGAAACGGAAATCAAAGGGTTGTGAGGCTAACCTGGATGCTCTCAAAGAAGATCTGGTTTCCAAACTGCGAAATGCGCGCAAAAACTTCTATGAGAATACCCTTGCTTCTTTTATGAAAGATTCTCCTGGCAAATTTTGGCGCTTTCTGTCCGGTAGTAAGCAGAGTGTCGATCAGCTACGTATTAATGGTAATGTTAATTCAGATTTTAAAGACATTGCTATTGAATTCAATATTACGTTTCAAAGAGCATTGACTCAGATTTCTACCTCATCATATCGCCCCAGTGTTAATGCATTTCCTCGCTGTCTTAAGATGCCGAATTTAGTTCTAAGCCGCGAGGGCGTATACATGCACTTTTATTAAATATAAAAACAAAAAAGTCAAATGCCGCCGATAGCATTCCTAATGCTTTTCTCCATCGGTACTCTGAGATCATTTTCTACTACCTTTACGTGATTTTTAATGCCTCACTTGATCAAAGTTACTGGTTAGTCCCAAGAGTAGTGCCAGTCTTTAAGTCCGGTGAAAAGTTAAATGCTGGAGTAAAGATAGGTTCGTTCTTCTTGGTCGTGGTGAGATTTCGTATAACTCGTATACCGGGCTCCACCACCGGGTGCCCCACCGTCCGAGACGAGACGGTATAACAGACGAGATCCGGCAAAACTTGACTGAAGGAAGGAAAACTGAAACTTTATACAGGAATTCACATATTTACAACAGAATAAACGGCAAGCATGATTACATGGAACTGGCTAAGGGAAAATCTTCCCTCCTTGGCATCGCCAAAGATGCAAGGGATCTAAATCTAGCTCAGAACGCCTTTTCCCGGCTCCGGACCTGGTTTTAAAGACCTAGGAGACTGGCCCACCCCTTGCATCACCCAATCACAAACAACTAACACCTGATTGGTTCAAAAACTGTATGGCACGCCTTCCCGCTTCGGCAAGGTTCAAAACCCTTTCCCTAAAATGCCCAACACGAAAAGAACATCAAAATAGCTATACGAACATGGCATTCCGGGAATAGACACTCGAAATGATTGGCCCACCAGGTTTAGGTGGCACGCCCCATGCCTTCACAGTATTGCTCACACTCTCGCCCCCAGAAGAAAAAGCAAAAACAACCTCCCATTGTGCCCGCAGGTGCAATCGTTTTCCTTTGACTCTCGTCCGGCCCGCAGCTGTTCCGCACTTAGTCCTGTCATCGGGCCACAGCGGGGCGCCTCTCGTGCGCATACGCGGCTTAGCTTGCCGCTGTTACGGACGAGGCGCGACAACATTCCGGGCGGGTTCAAGCGACTGGGAGTCGTCTCTCGACAGATGCTTCAAGGAGGCGCCGGCGTGTCCGCGGTGCCACTAATGCACGCGGCGGCGTCAACGAGGGATCCGCATCTGTTGTTTACGGGGGTTAAAATGGACGTCCGCCGCCCGGGACAATTCCCCGAAACCGACGTCCCCATTAGCTCACGGCACGGGACCCCCCCGCGAGACGCAACGACAGTGTGTCGGGTGTCGGCAAGGGCGGCGGGCCGCGGCGCCGCGAGCCATCGGCGGTGGACGCGGCTGTGTTTGTTTAAGGCGAGCAGCTAAATGCTCCCGCCTCGGAAAGAGACCCCGTTTTCCCGTAATGAAACCTTCTGCGCGAGGGCAGCGTCGGCCTTTCGGTCCCCGCGCAGCGTTGTGCAGCGCAGGTGCCTGACCTTCGAAGCCGAGTGGGCCCCCATTAGGGCTGTTCATCACTGCCGCAGAGACAGCAGGAACCATAATGTGCCGGAAGTGGCGAGAGTGTGTTGGGGACGCGTCCTGGCAGCCCACGGACTGGGCGCGTGATCGACCTCACAGTGATTCAACGCAGCTGCCCATTCGATCCCTTCACACGCCCCCCCTAAGATTCTACCAGGGGCCCAAATGGCACCTTGTAGAATTATAACACAACGAGGGATCCCTTTTCGCCTATAAAATCGCTCTGAGGGCGACCTAAGTAGTGGGGATACTACTGCAAACACATCGCAACGCTGCAAACAAATTGCGACACTGCAAACAAATTGCGACACTGCAAACACATTGTGACACTGCAAACACACTGTGACACTGCAAACACATTGCGACACTGCAAACAAATTGCGACACTGCAAACACATTGTGACACTGCAAACACATTGTGACACTGCAAACACATTGCGACACTGCAAACACCCAAACGAGCGGATTACACCGCAGTTCCAGTTACTGCCACAGCACACGTCACTGGGTTTGCTCTTTGGTACACATGTCCTCTCTTCCTTGCCCCCCGGCGTGATCATTGCTGTCTGCCTCCCAGCTGTCGTTCGGCAACCTAGACAGCGCGTCAGCGTTACCGTGAGCGCTCCCTTTCCTGTGTTTTATTGACACATTATATCTCTGTAGGGCAAGTGCCCAACGCGTCAGCTTCGCTCCCTGAGGCGTGGTGAGAGTAAGAAAGGAGAGGGGGTTGTGGTCAGACACCACAGTAACCTGAGCGCCGAACAACCAGAGGTCGAACTTCTCCAGCCCCCAGATGACTGCAAACGCCTCTCTTTCTATGGTTGACCATCGAGCCTGCGTTGGAGAAAATCTGCAACTCGCGAACGCAATTGGCCGCTCGGAGCCATCCGCGGCACACTGGGAGAGACAGGCTCCCGCCGCAACCGCTGAGGCGTCCGTGTACAGCCAAAACGGCTTGCCAGCATCGGGCGTCCCGAGAGCCGCAGCTTCACAGAGTGCCGCCTTGAGTCGCTGAAACGCACTTTCAGCTTCCGCGGGCCACGGAATTTTGTTAGGAATCCTTTTCCCCGTTAGCTCTGTCAGCGGCGCTGCCACCTCCGCATAGTTGGGCACATAGCCCCGGTAATAACCGCACAGCCCGAGCACGCTACGGAGCTCTTTCTTCGTTTTCGGTGCCCTCAGTCCCCTAATGGCTTTCAATTTTTCGGGATCGGGTGCGTGATTTCCCGAGCCCACTATGTGTCCCAAGTAACGGATTGACCCTTTCGCCACCTGACACTTTTCCAGCTTAACTTTCAGGTTCGCCCTCTCTAACGCTGCGAAGACGGCGTGCAAGTGTCGTATGTGGTCAGGCAACGCCTCGCTGAACACGGCGATGTCGTCTAAGTACGCACACGCGTAGGCAGAATGCGGGAGTAAAAGCTCGTTCATGGCTCTTTGAAACGTCTGGGCCGCGTTTTTCAGCCCAAACGGCATTACCGTCCACGCAAACTGCCCCCGATGGCAGACAAAAGCGGTGAGTAGCTGAGCCGACTGTGCCAGGGGCACCTGCCAATACCCTCTTCTAAGGTCGAGGAGCGTAATGTACTTAGCCCTTCCTACGCTCAGAATGAGCTCCTGCTGCAACGACATCGGGTAGGCATCTGCCACTGTCCCCGCATTGAGCTTTCTAAAGTCCACACACATTCTCATCGACCCGTCCTTTTTGGGGACACAGACCACGGGATGGGCGTGGGGGCTTTCGCAGGGAAAAATCAGACCCATCTCAAGTAGCTCATCTACTTGCTTGCCCACTTCGCCTTTTAGGCTTGCGGGTATTCGATAAGGGTAACCTGACCTCGGTGTGAAGCCCTCCTCTAAAACGATCCTGTGTTCTCCTATTTTCGCTACTCCCGGCTTGTCGTCGAATAGGCCTCGGTGTTCGGTGAACACTTTGCGAATGAGGTCGCCTTCTTCCGCCTTCAGATGGGCCGTCATGTCCTTGGGGAGGACCGATACTGTAGCCCGCGTTGACACCGATCGAGGCACGTACTCTACTTCGCCAAACGCCCTGTCCTCATCAAATATCACCCCAACTGTCATTACGCGCTTCTGATACGGCCGTAGTTTGCTGGCGTGTACTAATTTTCGGGCACCTCCTGGCATCTGCACGAAGTACGAGTGTTCGCGATACTTTCCGTCAACGCTGCCCGGCCCTTTCCACTGCGGGAACATTTTTCCAGGACGTTGCTCGTCAAACACCAGCACACTGTCTCCTATCTGAAAAGTTTTGTCCTTCGCCCGCCTGTTGTACTGGGTCGCGTACGCGTTCTGCTGCTTCGAGCTCACTAATTGCGCCACCTCCGCTGCATGCTCTAGGCGCCTCTTCAGCTCCCGCATATACTGTGATGGGGACGGCCCCAGCATAGCTGGTACACTTATCTGTCCCGCCCAGCTGCGCTTTAAAACCACCAGCGGACCGGTTGGTTCTCGCCCGTACAGCATCTGGAACGGGGCGACGCCCGTCGTGTCATGTGGTACCTCGCGGTACGCCCATAACAAGAAGGGCACAAACTTGTCCCATTCCTTTCCTTCCTCCTGGATGATATGATACAGGATGTTCTTAAATGTCCGGTTCCAACGTTCGACCGCGCCGTTACTTTCGGGGTGCCCCGGCGTTGAAAACCTTGGCGAGCAGCCTAGCCTCTTCAGAAACTCTTGTGTGAGTTCGGCCGTAAAGTTTGTCCCGCAGTCTGAGGCGACTACTTCCGGAATTCCCGTCCGGCTGAACACCGTCAGGAGCGCGTCACAGGTGGCCTTCGCACTGAGGGAGCGCAAGCACACCACCTCAGGCCATCGTGTGCACAAATCGATGATGCACAACGCGTACCTGTGACCCCTTCCTGAGGGTGGATCCAATGGACCTATAACGTCGACGTTGACCTGTTCGAACGGGTATCGAGGCCTCGTTAGCGGTTCTATCGGCACTCTGTCCGTCTGGCGGCGATCCGCCCTTGTCTGACACCCATGGCAGCTGTTACAGTATGCCCTTACATCCCCTTCAATACCTGGCCAATAAAACGTGTACTTGATTCGCGCCTTAGTTTTCCTGAATCCAAGGTGACCGCCCCAGTTTGATTCATGGGCTAACCTAAGTACTTCTTGACGTCGGGATTTAGGGAGCACCAGCTGCATTACTGGTTGCCCAAGCAAGTTTTCCTTATGGTAGAGGAGACCGTCTACTTCAGTTATGCCACCTTTCCCAGCCCTGGCGTTTTTCCACACTTCTTGCAATGTGGCGTCATTGCGCTGCTCCTCCCTGAAAACCGCCGAGGCGCTGCTTTCCTCGGTTACACTACGAGCTGTGTCTTCGGCGATTAGCGCGCCGCTCTCGCTTGCCCTGCCGACCACCGCGTGCACTTCCGCGTGGGGAGTTACGCCCTCCTTGACTGGTTTCTCTTCTAGCGGCCCGTGTAACTTGTCCCGTTCCACCCCCACGTGGTCTGCCACCTGACCGTCGTTCGCCTCTACTAGCCCCTTCATATCACACTCCTCCCTCAGTGACTCCCATGCTTCCTCCGAAAGCAAACAGTCCGTTCTCGACGCTAGCTTGTCGGTCAGAGCGCATACCACTGGCACCGCTTCTTTAATCTCGGAGAAAATGCCTGCCCCGCGGTTTAACATCAGGGGCACAACTGCAAGCTTAGCCCGTACCTTTTCACCAAAGGCTGACACCAATTCGATGGACCCATGTGGCTCCACCAGTCCCGGGGGTACTATGCTCTCCCGCACAACCGTGATTTCTGCGCCTGTGTCCAGAATTGCATTAATTTGCCTATTCTGACAAGACAGAGTTATCGGTCTTAGTTCGCTTTGTGCGGCCGCTCGTGCCTGTGTCGCCACCCGTGCAGTAAGGCTTTCCCCTTTAGCGTTAAGCGCTTTCGTGGGTGTTCGTCCCGAGCCATGCGGGCATTCGGCCCTCCTGTGACCCATCGACCCACACGAAAAGCACCCTTTATACTTCTGCTTCGTGTCCGGCCTTTGTATTCCTGTCGCCTCCCGTTTGGGTTGGTACGTATCTCGCTTTCCGTCTCGACCATTTGAGCTCTCCCCCTTTTTCTGCTCGTGCTTTTTCACTGCGCTGTTCTTTCCCTGCGCTTCCTCGAACGTCTGCAGTAATGCCGCCAACGTTGGCGCTTTCTTCCATCCCTCACCCTCCTGCAAAGTTACGTATCGAAGGGCGTCCTCAGACAGGGTGTTCTTTAGTTGGTCCGCCACTAGCAACTCAACAATTCCCTCCAACGTTTTCACCCCCCTTTCCTCCACATAGAAATTGAGATAACTCTGCAGGCGAGTCGCAAACGCCCTCCAGCTCTCATTAGGCAGTTTTTTCGATGTTATGAACCTTCTGCGATATTCTCCCGCTGAGAGCTTAAGCTCTTCTAGCACCACTTTCTTCAGGACTTCGTACTCCTTATGCTGCGAAGGTGTCAAGCGCGTCGACAAGAACCGCACCTTATCCACTATTAGCGGAAATACAATTTGGCCCCACTGTTCCTTCGGGACCGCGTAGGCCTCCAGGGTGTGTTCAATCGACTCGAACCAGACAGGCACTTCTGCCTCTGCCGGGAACTTCGGGAGCACTCCCGACAACCATTTCGAGTACCGACAGAACTCCGCTCGCGAGTCGCTTCTCTCCAACGCCGTGGCGTTCTGCTCCAGGCTTACTCCTTTGTTGCTTGCTTGGAATTTTGCAAGTTCAAGCTGGACCTCGAGAGCTCGACGGTGCTCCTCAGCAGCTCTGGCCTCTTCTTTTTTAATTTCCAGAGCCATCTTGCTAATCTGAGCGTCAGACACAGACGAACTGTCCTCCGAAACAACCGTTTCCTCTCCCTCACTCATCGTGCTCGCTTTCCGCCTGTCCGGGTTTAAGTGTGCGAACCGGGTGTTCATGCACTCCCAGACCGCCTATCCAGACAGCAATGCCCCCGCCAAGGTGAAAGGCAAAGAGGACTCACCCACTGATGAGATGCACCTCGCTGGCGTCCGACTTTCGTCGCTGTCGCTGTCTCTCTGTCGCCGCCCGCTTCCCCACGCAGCTTCTCCCGACCGGCTACCGCCTTGCGCTGCTGGTCCACCCTTGGAGTCTCCGCTGCTGGTTCCCTTGGAAGCTGCCGATTCCTGCCTTCAGCTCTTGCTCCTCCTCAGCCGCCGATGCTTGGCCCGTTGCCGGAACGTCGTCTCTTCCTCCTTTGCTATCTCCTGATAACGAAAGGATCCTGTCGACTGCGCCAGTAAAGATAGGTTCGTTCTTCTTGGTCGTGGTGAGATTTCGTATAACTCGTATACCGGGCTCCACCACCGGGTGCCCCACCGTCCGAGACGAGACGGTATAACAGACGAGATCCGGCAAAACTTGACTGAAGGAAGGAAAACTGAAACTTTATACAGGAATTCACATATTTACAACAGAATAAACGGCAAGCATGATTACATGGAACTGGCTAAGGGAAAATCTTCCCTCCTTGGCATCGCCAACGATGCAAGGGATCTAAATCTAGCTCAGAACGCCTTTTCCCGGCTCCGGACCTGGTTTTAAAGACCTAGGAGACTGGCCCACCCCTTGCATCACCCAATCACAAACAACTAACACCTGATTGGTTCAAAAACTGTATGGCACGCCTTCCCGCTTCGGCAAGGTTCAAAACCCTTTCCCTAAAATGCCCAACACGAAAAGAACATCAAAATAGCTATACGAACATGGCATTCCGGGAATAGACACTCGAAATGATTGGCCCACCAGGTTTAGGTGGCACGCCCCATGCCTTCACAGTATTGCTCACACTCTCGCCCCCAGAAGAAAAAGCAAAAACAACCTCCCATTGTGCCCGCAGGTGCAATCGTTTTCCTTTGACTCTCGTCCGGCCCGCAGCTGTTCCGCACTTAGTCCTGTCATCGGGCCACAGCGGGGCGCCTCTCGTGCGCATACGCGGCTTAGCTTGCCGCTGTTACGGACGAGGCGCGACAACATTCCGGGCGGGTTCAAGCGACTGGGAGTCGTCTCTCGACAGATGCTCCCTCGTTGACGCCGCCGCGTGCATTAGTGGCACCGCGGACACGCCGGCGCCTCCTTGAAGCATCTGTCGAGAGACGACTCCCAGTCGCTTGAACCCGCCCGGAATGTTGTCGCGCCTCGTCCGTAACAGCGGCAAGCTAAGCCGCGTATGCGCACGAGAGGCGCCCCGCTGTGGCCCGATGACAGGACTAAGTGCGGAACAGCTGCGGGCCGGACGAGAGTCAAAGGAAAACGATTGCACCTGCGGGCACAATGGGAGGTTGTTTTTGCTTTTTCTTCTGGGGGCGAGAGTGTGAGCAATACTGTGAAGGCATGGGGCGTGCCACCTAAACCTGGTGGGCCAATCATTTCGAGTGTCTATTCCCGGAATGCCATGTTCGTATAGCTATTTTGATGTTCTTTTCGTGTTGGGCATTTTAGGGAAAGGGTTTTGAACCTTGCCGAAGCGGGAAGGCGTGCCATACAGTTTTTGAACCAATCAGGTGTTAGTTGTTTGTGATTGGGTGATGCAAGGGGTGGGCCAGTCTCCTAGGTCTTTAAAACCAGGTCCGGAGCCGGGAAAAGGCGTTCTGAGCTAGATTTAGATCCCTTGCATCGTTGGCGATGCCAAGGAGGGAAGATTTTCCCTTAGCCAGTTCCATGTAATCATGCTTGCCGTTTATTCTGTTGTAAATATGTGAATTCCTGTATAAAGTTTCAGTTTTCCTTCCTTCAGTCAAGTTTTGCCGGATCTCGTCTGTTATACCGTCTCGTCTCGGACGGTGGGGCACCCGGTGGTGGAGCCCGGTATACGAGTTATACGAAATCTCACCACGACCAAGAAGAACGAACCTATCTTTACTGCTGGAAACTACCGGCCTATCTCACTTATACGTACGTGTTGCAAGTTGCTTGAGCACATGATAGCTCATCATATATCCAGCTATCTTGAATCGGTCAACTTCTTTGTCGAATTTCAGCATGGGTTCTGTTACGTCTCGCCTACAACGCGCGGTATAGCCGGCGCGGATGCAACGGACGCCGCGGCTTCGTTCATCGCGGCCGCAACGCCTCCCGCCAAGCGCGTCCAGGCAGGTTTCAGTGCCACGTGTCGTCGTGCGTGCGTGTGTGTGTGTGTGCATGTTTTGCCCACGCTTGTCAAAGCGCGGCAGCCGGGGAGAGGAGCTCCCCAACTGGGAGGCGAGGAGGTCTGACCGGCGCCGGCCTGGCGGACGCGCCCGCCACGTCTGGACATGTCGAAGCGACGCCGTATCGGATGACTCTTCCCAAGCTCGTTCCCTCTTGCCCTCGACTCCGATGGTATAAAACGCCGCTGCCCCGGACGCCGAGAGAGAGGAGAGGGCTGTCTTCTCCGAGGAGCGCGCGCGCCCCTGCGCGCGCGTTCTTCCTTCTTCTTCTGAAACCCTACCTATCCTTCTCTCTATCTGCACGCCGGCAGTGGTTGTGGTGTTTTAACACCAGTCACAGGCCCGTGCATTTTCCTTTCCTCTTCCCCTTTCATCCACTTACTACTACTACTACGCCGAGAGAGACTTCGATTTCGTCCTTTCGAGTAACGTGGTCGCCCTGACCGGCTGCTCTTTTGAGATGCCAGAATAAACAAGTTGTTCTGTTGCCAGTCGACTCATCCTTTGCCGGCACCTTCGGATGTTTCCAGCTTTGCCCCAGGCCGCCAGGCCAACGCTACCCTTGGGGCTTGCAACCCAAATGCAACAACTGGTTGCCAGCGGTGGGATCCCGACAACGGAGGCCAGCAGCGAAGATATGCGTTCAACTGTATGCTGAGCAGCACAACGACCATCCGGGAGCAGTGCAACGAGCCCTGTGTGATGACTGGTTGCCTGCAGCGGAACGACTGCGCTGAATTCTTGGCTGCGAGGTTTGGTGAGTGCGGGACTTTCTTCTTCTGAGTTTTGCCAGGCTTTTGTTAGTGTCAGAAACAGAGCTGGTAATTGTGTTGTCGTTGCTGCCGGGTTAGTTTGCGGCAAGACAATAGTAGGCAGTAGAGAAAGCAGCATTCGGAGCAGCCATGGATTTGAAGTCGTTGCGCAAACCGAAATTGCTGGAGCTTGCAAGAGAGTTGGGTCTGGATGTCTCAGACAAACTCAGAAAACCAGAACTGCTAAGGGCTATTCTTGAGTTGGAGGCTGAGGATGACGAGCTGTCGGAATGCCTTGAGACGATTGAGGAGAGGGAACAAAAAGAAAAAGAGAAAAACGAGCGCGAACGTAAAGAACAAAAAGAGAAAGAGGAGCGCGAACGTAAAGAGCAAAAAGATAAAGAGAAAGAAGAGCGCGACCGTCAACACGCTTTGGAAATGAAGCGTCTCGAGGTAGAGATGGAACGCGCTCGTAATGGAAGTCAGGCACACGGTGCAGGAGAACGGGTATCGTTCAAAATGACTGACCTGATGCGGCCGTTTAAGCTTGGAGAGGACATTGGTTTGTTCCTGGTTAACTTTGAGCGAACGTGCGAGAAGCAGGGGTTCTCTCGGGAAACGTGGCCACAGCGCTTGCTCACTTTGTTACCCGGCGAGGCGGCCGACGTAGTCGCTCGCTTGAAGAGAGAGGAGGCAGAGGATTTCGACCAAGTGAAATCGAGTCTGCTAAAAAAGTACAGGCTGTCAGCGGAGGCGTTCCGTCGGAAGTTTCGGGAAAATGAAAAAGGCAGAAATGAGTCATATACAGAGTTTGCCTACAGGCTTATGTCAAACATGCAGGAGTGGCTCAAAGAAGAGAAAGCGTTTGGTGACCACGAGAAAATTCTGCAGTGTTTCGGGCTGGAACAGTTTTATAGTCGGTTACCTGAGAACGTGCGGTACTGGGTCTTGGATAGGCCAGACGTTAGTACAGTGGCTAAAGCCGCCGAGCTAGCCGAGGAGTTTGTGACGCGTCGGGCTCGCGGAGCTAAGGACGGTCAAAAGGGTGAATTTGGCTCCAAGTCTGAGAGGCCGAAGTTCACACCCATGAGAGCAAGGGGGGACACGCGTAGTGCGGATGCGAGTGAAAGCAGTCCGACCGAACGTAAGGAGACGGCGGCAGCCGAAGCCGAACGCAGAAAGCGGTTCGAGAGGAGGCAAGCGCGCGTGTGTTATACGTGCCAGAAGCCGGGTCACTTTTCGGCGCAGTGTCCAGAAACAAAAAGAGAAGTCGTGTGTTTGTCATTATGTAGCACTGACGAGAACATGAAGCTTCTCGAGCCTTACATGCGAGACTTCCTCGTGAACGGGAAAGAGTGCCGAGTGCTTCGTGATTCCGCAGCTACAATGGATGTAGTTCACCCCTCTTACGTAGAACCCGATATGTTCACGGGCGAGTGCGCATGGATCAAGCAAGCCGTGGAAGCTCACAGCGTGTGTCTGCCCGTAGCAAAAGTGGTTATTGAAGGACCTTTCGGAGCAATTGAGACGGAGGCCGCAGTGTCATCTATGCTGCCCCCCCAGTACCCGTACCTATTTTCGAACCGGTCCGATCACCTCCTGCGCGAGAAGGGTCTTTTGTTTGGTGAGGCTAGCGTTCAGGCCTTAACCAGATCGAGATTTCGGGAGCTCGCTGCAAAGGCGGTAGTTGCGGGGCCGACGTTGTCGAACAATGAAAAAGGGTCGGAGGCGCAGCAAGCTGATATTCCGAGCACGTCAGAACTGGATAAAATTGAGCCTGTAGCATTGAAGGCACCAGGTACTGGAGAGGAAATGCCCGACAAGGGAAAGTTAGAAGAGCTTCCGGTCGAGCTTCCGGGACTAGGCTCAGTTACGAACAGGGAAGACACCGATCAGGTCATTAGTGACTTAATCATTAAAGCACCGCTGTCGGCTGAGCAGAAAACCGAACTACACCAACTCTTACAAGAGTTTCAAGGTCAGTTTTCTGAGAGGCCTGGAAGGACTTCTGTCCTTACTCATGATATAGAACTTACCTCGCCAGAGCCAGTACGATCCAAGGCGTACCGGGTGTCACCCCGCCAGCGCGATATTATGGAGGCTGAGGTAAAGAAAATGCTACAGCTCGGTGTTATTGAGGCGGGTGAGAGTGATTATACCTCCCCTTTGATTTTAGTTGAGGTACCGGGCAAGGAACCTCGTCCTTGCGTCGACTACCGCAGGCTTAATTCCATTACTAAGGATCAAATTTATCCGATCCCTAACATCGAGGAGCGCCTTGAGAAAGTTAGTAGCGCTCAGTTTATTTCCACCCTAGATCTTGTCAGGGGTTATTGGCAGGTTCCACTTACAGAAGAGGCTAGTAGGTATGCGGCGTTCATTTCACCAATGGGAACATTCCGTCCTAAAGTTTTGAGTTTTGGTTTGAAGAACGCGCCATACTGCTTTTCAAGCCTCATGGACAAAGTGTTGCGAGGACAGGAAGAATTCGCTTTACCGTATTTAGACGACGTAGCGATATTCTCCGCCTCCTGGTCTGAGCATATGGCACACTTGCGGGCAGTGCTAACCCGCCTGCGCGAAGCGGGCTTGACAGTCAAGGCTCCCAAGTGCCAATTAGCACAGGCCGAGGTTGTCTACCTCGGTCACGTGATTGGACAGGGTCGTCGCCGCCCCTCTGAAATAAAGGTGGCCGCTGTGCGAGACTTCCCGCAACCGCGCACGAAGACCGATATTCGGTCGTTCTTAGGTGTCGCCGGCTACTATCAGAGGTACATCCCCAGGTACTCCGATATCGCGGCTCCCCTGACGGATGCTCTAAGAAAAACAGAGCCCCAAACAGTCGTCTGGAGCGAGACAAAGGAAAGAGCTTTTAGCGCCCTAAAGAGCGCCCTAACAAGCCAGCCTGTGCTACGATCGCCAGACTACACAAAAGGGTTCGTTGTTCAGTGCGATGCTAGTGAGCGAGGCATGGGCGTTGTACTGTGCCAAAGGGACAATGGAGAAGTGGAACACCCCGTCCTGTATGCTAGTCGTAAGCTGACCTGTCGTGAGCAGGCGTACAGCGCCACCGAGAAAGAGTGTGCGTGTCTCGTGTGGGCCGTTCAGAAATTGTCATGCTACCTAGCCGGCTCGAGGTTTATCATTGAGACGGATCACTGCCCTCTCCAATGGCTGCAGACCATCTCTCCCAAAAATGGCCGCCTCCTGCGCTGGAGCCTCGCTTTGCAACAATATTCCTTTGAGGTGCGTTACAAAAAGGGGAGTCTCAACGGTAACGCCGATGGCTTAAGTCGAAGCCCCTAACGTAGGAATCCGCCTCAAAGTTGTTGGTTACTGATGTTTTCTTCCTGAGGCAGGATTTTTAACATATTGCTTTTGTTTAGTGTTTCAAAGTGATTATGTGCTTTCTAGTGCAATTTT
The DNA here is from genome assembly GCA_030143305.2 of Amblyomma americanum. Taxonomy (NCBI): domain Eukaryota; kingdom Metazoa; phylum Arthropoda; class Arachnida; order Ixodida; family Ixodidae; genus Amblyomma; species Amblyomma americanum. Next base: position 26,695 of record JARKHS020018847.1, read on the forward strand.
CCAATTTGTGGACGCGTTCTGAGTGCTGCTTGACTACTGTAAGGAACTAGGCAGTAGTATAAAAGGGGAAAGAGCCTGGCAGAGCTTAGTGAGGGTTGTCTCGTGCTTGCTGACTGAGCGGTTGCGTTTCGGCGTAGTTCTAACGCTTGCTGGGAACGAGCACAAAAATGGCAACTCTCCTGAAGTGACTTTGCAGTGCCCTGTGTGATCCTGAACCTGAGAACGAGGCCTTCTCTGTGCGCTGCGCTCAAGCAACGTCGAGGGACGACCGGTTTCGTTTACGAGCATCATCGAGCGACATCCCTCTGGACAGCGGATGCAGTCCCCTGACCATCGGGATCTCCTTCTCCCGGCGGGGCGGTCTGTTACGTCTCGCCTACAACGCGCGGTATAGCCGGCGCGGATGCAACGGACGCCGCGGCTTCGTTCATCGCGGCCGCAACGCCTCCCGCCAAGCGCGTCCAGGCAGGTTTCAGTGCCACGTGTCGTCGTGCGTGCGTGTGTGTGTGTGTGCATGTTTTGCCCACGCTTGTCAAAGCGCGGCAGCCGGGGAGAGGAGCTCCCCAACTGGGAGGCGAGGAGGTCTGACCGGCGCCGGCCTGGCGGACGCGCCCGTCACGTCTGGACATGTCGAAGCGACGCCGTATCGGATGACTCTTCCCAAGCTCGTTCCCTCTTGCCCTCGACTCCGATGGTATAAAACGCCGCTGCCCCGGACGCCGAGAGAGACTTCGATTTCGTCCTTCGAGTAACGTGGTCGCCCTGACCGGCTGCTCTTTTGCGATGCCAGAATAAACAAGTTGTTCTGTTGCCAGTCGACTCATCCTTTGCCGGGACCTTCGGATGTTTCCAGCTTTGCCCCAGGCCGCCAGGCCAACGCTACCCTTGGGGCTTGCAACCCAAATGCAACAGTTCCATAAAAACATGTCCACTTCAACGCAACTATTATCAGTAATTCATGACTTTTCTCTGGCCATTGATAATCGCGAACAAATAGATGCAATTTTCCTGGATTTATCTAAGGCATTTGATTGTGTGCCGCACAACTTGCTTACTGAGAGGCTAAAAGAAATCGGGATGTCAGACATTCTTATCAGTTGGTTGCAAACGTACCTACAGAATCGCAGACAGTTTGTTGAATGTGGTGGAATGAGGTCTGAGTGTCTGCATGTTCTGTGCGGTGTACCGCAGGGATCTGTGCTGGGACCGCTTTTGTTCCACATATATATTAATGATATTGCTCAAAATGTTGATGAAGGCATCACTGTAAAATTGTTTGCCGATGATTGTGTCATTTATTCCGTCATCAAGAATTCTTCCTGTCAGCCACTATTAAATACCAATTTATGTAAACTCGCGGACTGGTGTGAACAAAGAGCGATGAAAATCAATTTTCCTAAAACTACGTCAATGACAATTACAACTAAGAAACATCCCCTAGAATACGCTTACAAAATTGGAGATCAATGCATAAATGCAGTCACATCCATTAAATATCTAGGCCTGACAATTACTACCAATCTTAAATGGGATATGCATCTCAATGATATATGCTCGAAATAATTCAGGAAATTATCCTGCCTACGCAAGAAATTAAAAGGGTTCCCATCGAGCGTAAAACTTGTAGCATATCGCACTATGATTCGACCAGTCCTAGAGTACGCCTCTATTGTGTGGGATCCGTACCATGTAAAAAACATCGAGCAGGTGGAGCGCATCCAACGATATGCAGCCAGGTTCATCTCATCCGATTACCGGAAACGCTCTTCCGTTACTAATATGCTGAGGCAGCATAAGTTGGAGCCGCTCCAGATGCGCAGATTAATAATAATAATTGGTTTTGGAGGGAAAGGAAATGGCGCAGTATCTGTCTCATATCGTTGGACACCTGGACCGCGCCGTAAGGGAAGGGTAAAGGAGGGAGTGAAAGAAGAAAGGAAGAGAGGTGCCGTAGTGGAGGGCTCCGGAATAATTTCGACCACCTGGGGATCTTTAACGTGCACTGACATCGCACAGCACACGGGCGCCTTAGCGTTTTTCCTCCATAAAAACGCAGCCGCCGCGGTCGGGTTCGAGCCCGGGAACTCCGGATCAGTAGTCGAGCGCCCTAACCACTGAGCCACCGCGGCGGGGCCGCAGACAGATTGATAATAATAATAATTGGTTTTTGGGGGAAAGGAAATGGCGCAGTATCTGTCTCATATATCGTCGGACACCTGAACCGCGCCGTAAGGGAAGGGATGAAAGAGGGAGTGAAAGAAGAAAGGAAGAATAGGTGCCGTAGTGGAGGGCTCCGGAATAATTTCGACCACCTGGGGATCTTTAACGTGCACTGACATCGCACAGCACACGGGCGCCTTAGCGTTTTTCCTCCATAAAAACGCAGCCACCGCGGTCGGGTTCGAACCCGGGAACTCCGGATCAGTAGTCGAGCGCCCTAACCACTGAGCCACCGCGGCGGGGCGCAGACAGATTGCCAGGTTAAAATTTTTCACTTGCTATGTCATAACAAAACAGGATTGCCACGTGATTCGTATTTACTTTGTGCACCACAAAGATCATCAAGGCTGAACCACACAAAAGTGATAAGACCATACAATGCCAGGAACCAGCAGTTCCAAAAATCTTTTTTCCCATGCACAATCGAACAATGGAATCACCTGCCTGCTTCGATTGTTGAATGTACTAACATTAATACCTCTGAGCGTTCTTTGCAAGCTTACCTTTTGTAACCCTCTCCTATAATAATAATAATAATAATAATAATAATAATAATAATAATAATAATAATAATAATAATAATAATAATAATAATAATAATAATAATAATCATTGGTTTTGGGGGGAAAGGAAATGGCGCAGTATCTGTCTCATATATCGTTGGACACCTGAACCGCGCCGTAAGGGAAGGGATAAAGGAGGGAGTGAAAGAAGAAAGAAAGAAAGAGGTGCCGCACTGTAGGGCTCCGGAATAACTTCGACCACCTGGGGATCTTTAACGTGCACTGACATCGCACAGCACACGGGCGCCTTAGCGTTTTTCCTCCATAATAACCCTCTCCTGTCTGGGCAGCACTGCTGCCTGTAGTATTTTGAAATAAATAAAATTTCTGTGGACACCCGAACCGCGCCGTAAGGAAAGGAAAATGAAATGAAAATTGATTTTAAGGAAAGGAAGTGACGCGTCTGACATCTCTCGTTCAGGCGCAGTGGGGCCGTGCGGCCACGCAGGAATCACGCGGTGAGCGGCAAACAACTCAGCGCACATCCAAGGCGCGTTCACCACGAAGCTTGCGGCTTGCTGCCCTTTCGTTCGGCGCGGAAGCTATAGTGGCATCGGGTTTGTCGAGAACTATGTGCCGACGAACTACGACTGCAACTTGAGTCCCGCGCGTTTCGGCAAGGCGCCTGCCTGGCAGCGCTTCTACGTGGTTTGCCGCTCCGCGCGTCCGTTTCACCGTACGTAGCACAGCGATTTGTCTAACGGGCATAGCGTCGCGCCGAACGGGCGATGGCGTTCCGTGGACTCCCTGGCAGTGCTGCAACTCGCTGTCGCGTTCCACTCTCAAAGGCGAAGCTTAAGCGGCGTCCAATTTTTTTTTTCTGTGCGGCCGAATTTCCTATTGAATCTGATTAAACGTCCCGGATGTCGCCTTTTTTAAAATGACCTCCGAGAGTAGGAGGAGTCAACCAAAGCGTGGTGTGCCCTTCAGCCAGTCGCATGGCGGCTTGCCGCTCTGCCATCGGCGGAGTGATAGGCAGCAATAAGCGGAGTGATCTGCGAAAGCAATGAGTCCACGCGTATTTCTATTTCCATTGGCGTAAACTGCGGCTGTGATGTCTGCGACTGAAACTATTTATTCACGGAAACCTAGAAAACAAAACAAAAATTGCCGACGATTACGTTACTTCCTAATGCGAAATTTGAGCGCAGCTTTCAGCTTTTTTCAGCTTTTCGATAGATTGAGGCAAATAATTCGAGCAAGACATGTATATACAATTACTGACAATTTGTTATTTTTCACACATATTCCTTCTTCAAGAAACACTCCATTAACAGTGTTTGGCTGTCATGAAGAAAGCTTTGTGGTCGGAGAAATGGATGGATATATGCTCGACTTGCTGCACCAATGCCCATGGTTCTCAAAGATGAGGTCTGTGCAAGTAATTCGCGAGGTTGTCACAGCCGTGGGAGGCGTTACGAGGGAGACGAGCGGGATGTTCTCCCGCATAAGCGGTAGGAAATTCCTGTTTGTCTTTATATGTACATTAATGTCCCCCACTACTAACGTTGGTGTGGATCGACACACTTCCAAACGGACCGTCTCTAAACTGCCGTCGGAAAGCCTTTGTTGCACCCCCATTCTTTGCGAGCCTTTCTTTGCGTTTGGCCTCGGCCGCGCGAACGGCAAGGTCTTCACGGCGGCGGCGCTTATATAGTCTCTGCTTCAGCGACGCACACTTCTGGATCACCTCGAAGGCGGCGACAGTAAGTTACTGCTTCGGCGGCACGCACCTCTGGATTCTGGCGGCGCTGGCGCTGGGCCTCTGCTCTGGCAGCTCGTTTAGCAGCAGCGGCAAACGAAGGACTTGCACCGGTTGCCTCGCTCATGGTCAGAGGTGGGCAACCTCATGAGGTCGACCTCAACCTCAAAATGACCTCAACCTCACATCGTGAGGTGAGGTTGAGGTGAGGTCGGCGACGGCTCAAAATTTTGTGAGTGAGGTCAGCAAAATCAGACCTCAACCTCACGCGAGAGTTTGAGGTTGAGCGCGGTCATCATTCAGTGAGGTCGAAATTTTGAGGTCGAGACTTTTAGCAGTTGCCACGTCTTACTCCGACGAGTGCCGCTTCCGAAGCGGAGTTGCAGCGCATCACCGCAGTGTTCATGCAATGACGCTTGGTGTTTGGTTTCCCTGTTTGGACAACCGGATGCCACAGTTCCCTCTTAGCTTCCGGTGCTGCGCCGTAATGTCCGTTCAGTCCGAGCCTACAAAAAAGTATTGTGGGGCAGCCTAAAAATAATGTAAACAATTAAGCCCCTGCATGTGCCACTACGTATAACAGGCTTAGTCCGAGCCTACAGGAAGACGCACCCCTCTGGTCTTCCCGGAAGGAGTGTTACTGTCACAGTACGCCACTCTCCCTCCCCCTTGCCCCGCTGGCGTAGCACCCGTAGCTGACTTCCGGACGGCTCAAACCCCCGGGAGCGCGCAAAGCACGCAACTCGGAAAAATATTTCGCTCCGGGGAAATTTGAGCGGAGAGCCATGGTGCTCTTGACAGAGAGAGCGGTTCACGCTGCCAATTCTAGGCCAGTTGTTTTGACCCTTGTGGTTTTAGCAGTTGGCACACTGTTCGAAGACGTAATCTAGCCCTTTCTTTCAAAATGCCGCCGGTCCACCGAGTCAGAGAATTTCCAGGATTTCGAAACCATTACCATCTCCACCTGGAGGGAAGTGGCGGAAACGGGGGAGGGTCTTGACCTCCCAGGAACATCAAAATCATCACCCTTAATTATTAGCTGCAGGTATTCCTATTTTCCCGCACAATAATTGTCTTCGGTTGCTGGGTAATGTACAATATTTAATCAATATTCTGGCAACTTTTAGTTTGGTAGCGGTATATCAGACTTCCTCAGGCTCATAAGGATACACTGTTAGCATAATCATCGCCATCATCTCGAGAGTCAAAGGCATGTGTCGTTCCATGATCTTTGCAGTATGTCATACGCGAGAACTGGCGCGTGTACCTGCTGGACAATCCGAATGTCATTATTGTGGGCTGGGTTGTGGGCACTCTTTGTAATGCGTCATGCGCGCATGTGTAGTAATGTGGGATCCATATGGATCTTGAAATGGGGGTGGAAGGGGGTTGGATGGGGGCCTGGTATGACGAGAAATTACATTGTTGTCACGTGAGTATAGTGTGATGTCATATTACAGCGTCGTGACGTGACTAGGTTTGATGGCACATTACATCACTGTCACGTGACCTGGTACGAAGTCACACTCGCATGGTGTCATCACTAATTATACTAATTTGTCTTAGCGCTACCTTATTATATTAATTAGCATTAATTAATTGTATGGCGTCATCATCGTCGGGCGACTCGTCGGCTCGTGACGTCGAATGGTGCCGTTTCTTGATCCACTTATTTCCGGAAGTTGATGTCGGATACGGTCCCAACAAATCCATCCCGATCTGCTGAAAAGGTCGGTAAGGAGGCTTGATCGGCTGTAGTAATCCCGCTGGCCTTGTCGGTAGTGTCTTGCGTCGCTAACAGTCTCGGCATGTCTTGACGTAACGGGCGACATCGGCGGTTAGGTGCGGCCAGTAATATCTTTCTTGTATCCTTGATAGCGTCCGGGAGAAACCGAGGTGCCCAGCGGTCGGATCGTCATGTAGGGCGTGCAGTACTTCTGGACGCAGCGCCGACGGAACAACAAGAAGATAGTTGGCGCGGACTGGTGAGAAGTTCTTCTTCACGAGTAGGTTGTTTTGAAGCGTGAACGAAGACAATCCACGCTTAAATGCCCTAGGCACAACGTCGGTGTGCCCTTCCAAATAATCGACTAGGGCTTTTAGCTCCGGGTCTCCTCGTTGCTGTTCGGCGAAGTCTTCCGCGATTATTATTCCAAGGTAGGCGTCGTCATCCTCGTCATCTTGCGGCGGCGGGTCAATGGGGGCGCGTGATAGGCAATCGGCATCTGAGTGTTTTCGTCCGCACTTGTAGGTTACAGTGATGTCGTATTCTTGTATTCTGAGGTTCCACCGTGCCAGCCGTCCTGAAGGGTCCTTTAAGTTAGCTAGCCAACACAATGCGTGATGGTCGCTGACCACTTTGAATGGCCTGCCATATAGGTAAGGGCGAAATTTCGCTGTGGCCCAAACGATGGCGAGGCATTCCTTTTCGGTTGTAGAATAATTGCCTTCCGCTTTTGATAACGACCGGCTAGCGTAAGCTATCACGTGTTCATGCCCATCTTTTCTCTGGACTAGGACGGCACCGAGGCCTAGGCTACTGGCGTCAGTGTGGATTTCGGTATCGGTGTGCTCGTCGAAGTGCGCAAGTACGGGCGCCGACTGCATGCATCGTTTGAGTTCTTGAAATGCGTCGGCCTGCGGCGTTTCCCACTTGAACTCGATGTCACATTTAGTGAGCTGTGTCAGCGGCTCAGCGATGCGTGAGAAGTCCTTGACAAATCGCCTGTAGTAGGCACACATGCCAAGAAATCTACGCACTGCCTTCTTGTCGATGGGCTGCGGGAACTGTGCGATGGCAGCTGTCTTCTGTGGGTCAGGGTGGACTCCAGACTTGCTGATGATGTGGCCTAGGAACAGAAGCTCATCGTAAGCGAAGCGGCAATTTTCTGGCTTCAGAGTGAGCCCTGATGACTTGATGGCCTCTAGTACTGTGGCAAGTCGCCTAAGGTGATCGTCGAAATTTGCGGCGAAGACAACGACGTCATCCAAGTAAACGAGACAGGTCTGCCACTTCAATCCTGCTAAAACCGTGTCCATCACGCGCTGGAACGTTGCAGGCGCCGAGCACAGTCCAAATGGCATAACCTTGAACTCGTAGAGGCCCTCTGGAGTGATGAAGGCGGTCTTTTCGCGATCTTTTTCGTCGACTTCTATTTGCCAATAGCCAGACTTGAGGTCCATCGACGAGAAGTATTTTGCGTTGCAGAGCCGATCCAATGCGTCGTCTATCCGTGGGAGGGGGTATACGTCCTTCTTCGTGATCTTGTTCAGACGACGATAATCGACACAGAAACGTAGGGTTCCGTTCTTTTTCTTCACCAGGACAACAGGGGGCTTTTCCACGGCTGGATGATGTCGTCGCGCAGCATTTCGTCGACTTGTTCTCTTATCGCTTCACGTTCTCGCGGCGAAATTCGGTAAGGGCTCTGGCGGAGTGGTCGAGCGCACTCCTCGGTGATTATGCGATGCTTGGCGACTGGTGTTTGTCGAATCCTCGATGACGTCGAAAAGCAGCCTTTGTATCGTCGGAGCAGACTTCTGAGCTGCTGTTGCTTAATCACGGGGAGACTTGGATTAATGTCGTAGTCTGGTTCGGGAACCATGGTCGTCGGGGTAGGTGCGGCGGAATCCGAGAGGACAAACGCATTACTGGTTTCCAGAATTTCCTCGATGTACGCGATCGTCGTGCCCTTGTTGATGTGCTTGAACTCCTGGCTGAAGTTTGTCAGCAACACTTCAGTTTTCCCTCCATGCAGTCGAGCGATCCCTCTTGCGACGCAAATTTCACGGTCCAGCAGTAGACGCTGGTCGCCTTCGATGACACCTACGTCAGCGGGTATTTCGGTGCCGACCGAAATAACAATGCTGGAGCGAGGCGGGATGCTCGCTTGATCTTCGAGCACACTCAAGGCGTGGTGACTACGAGGGCTCTCCGGCGGTATCGCTTTATCTTCAGACAGCGTTATTGACTTCGACTTCAGGTCGATGATTGCGCCGTGTTGGTTCAGGAAGTCCATAGCGAGAATGACGTCTCGTGAACACTGTTGAAAATCGTGAACATCGTCGAAAATCTGATCCGCGGGTCAAGCGCGTCGGCTGTTATAAAGCAGTCGTCGAATGTTCCAGACTAATCGTTGGGACCCGCGTGCATTCCACAAAGTTCTACACCATTCGCGTCAGGCGATGAAATCAGATAACATAAGGTTCGTCTACAACAGACAGCGAATAGAAGCATCGATGACTTGCCAGAAACTTCGGATAGATGCAGGCGCGTCCCGCGCTGTGCGATAACACTTGTTAGGCGGCGAAACGTGCTCGCCCGATAAAGATAAATGATACGTGTCACTAAAAGGAAAGCGAAGCCGCCACGCGACTGGCTGAAAGGCACTGTATACGCGCTGGTTGACGCCTGTGCTATACTCTCGGAGGTCAGTTTAAAAAAAAACACAAAAGTCGAGAGCCGAGACGTTTAATCCGATTTAATCGGGAGATCTGCCGCACAAGACAATAATTCGAAGTTTCTAACAATTATCGGAGCGTGTAGATCGAGTTCCCGCGGTAAAAAGACGAGCTCAGAATCCTCTTCACTACAAGAAAACGGGCGCTAACACTTGACAGCGGCAGAACAAAAATGAAGCGACACAGATAGGGCTCGAAGCGGTAGTACATGAAACCTGCTCATGTAGCAGACACTCACGTAAAACGGCTATTCCACCTTCGGAGATGCCTCTTCCATCTCTTCGTCCCGGTAAGGTGCCGTCCCGCCGCCGTCCGTATGCTACATCCTGACGGCTCGTGGCGGCCGTCGCAAGCGAGACCGCGCCGGGCCCAGCAGCGCTCCCGCCGGAATCCCCCGGCGCAGCACCGTTTTCGGCGCCCTTATCAATTCATCGTCGCAGCTATCACACGCTGCATCTCGGGAGCAGCAGTTCTGTCATGCGTGGTTGCTCTGCACCCGCACACATCTAAATGGCTGGAAGAAAGCGCTCGCAGTTCAAATGGCTGAAAAGGGGGCGTAGATCATTGGCAGCGTAATGGGGCTTTGAAATTCAGCATTTTGGATCGTGTACAGTCTGCGTCGCGTAGAGCGTTTGGGCGGTGCAGTACCGTGTAAACAAATCCAGATCTTGGCGCAGCCGCTAGGTTCCCGAGGAAACACTTATGCTGAGGTAGTGCCAGATATAACCTCCAACAAAGCAGACCAAACCACTTTGCCAAGAAATCAGGGGCTGCTCTGTAATTTCACTTTTTGTTACCAGGTGCGCACTGCTCGAGCGCTCTACATAAGGGTGACGCGGACTGTACGCCATAGAATGCATGCATAGCGCAAATATTTCTTAACAAAAGTTGAAACATTAAACAACTAATGCTTCATGGACGCCCTTCAGCTAGGTCGGGTATTTTAAGCGTGGCCTAAAACTGATTCTGGCGTGTTGACAGTGAGGCTGTGCTGCATTGCTATGCTCTAGTGTCAGACTGTTCGCATCTTGCTATTAAAGCAAAGTGTTAAGTCCCATTTAAAGGGAAACTAATCAAAGGGGAATACGAAGTCAGGCTAAACTGATAGGCTCGCCTGATAGGGCAGGCTCATCACCATCATCATCAGCCTGACTACACCCACAGCTGGGCAAATGCCTCTCCCATGTCTCTCCAATTAACCCTGTTCTTTGCCAGCTGGGCCCAACCTATCCCCCCAAGCTTCCTAATCTCATCCGCCCACCTAACTTTCTGCCGCCCCCTCTTGCGCTTGCCTTCTCTTGGAATGCACTCAGTCACCCTTTAGGACAAGCGGTTATCTTGCCTTCGCATTACAAGCCCTGCACAAGCCCATTTCCTCCTCTTGATTTCGACTAGGATGTCATTAACCCGCGTTTGTTCCCTCACCCACTCTGCCCGCTTCCGGTCTCTTAACGTTACACCTATCATTTTTCCTTCCATAGCTCGCTGCGTTGTCCTTAACTTAAACAGAACCCTTTTAGTTAGCCTCCGCGTCAGGCTCACCTGGTAGAAAATATGGCCTCTTTACCGAAAACAACGCTTTTTTAAGCCAGAAAATTCGGTAAACGCAAAGTACATGTGGCGCCGCCACTGGAAGTATCGTGCAGCGGCGACGTGTAACGTAATCATGAACGAACGCTATTTCGCCGTCTCGGTGGGCAATTATACCGTCCAAATACAAGGAAAGCAGCGCGGCGGGCATAGCCGACAGTGCGAAGGGTCTCTTAATTATAACAGTGAGAAACAGGCGACGGAGAGAGAGGTTAGTCGCAGACAAGCGCTGAATCTTTCGCCTCGCACTTTTTGCACTCAGACTGCGTATGTTTGCTGGAAGCAGCAAGTTCAGAACCGCAAGCTATCACTAGCATTCACGCTGTGTGCGCGTCCTGGCCCGAAATGTAGCGCTGCATTACTTCTGCAAAAAAAAAAAAACTGTGCTTGCTACGCAGCCGGCGAAGCGGTTTCGTTCTCACTTAAGGCCCGTTTCACATGCTGCGACTAGACCGAAAATATTCGGTGTAGTCGTTGAGGCCGCAGTGCGATTTTTCGGTCACTGCTATCGCATGCAACACCGACACAGCGAATTCGGTCGGACGGACAGGCAAAATCTGCATAGGCAACCCATTATTAAATGCGACAGAAACGTCACACGGAATGTGTTGATTTTATGACCAGCGTATTTTTAGATGAGAGGCATTATGCATGTTTTGATTAGAATAAACAGTTTTGCTTTCACCGCGGTAACAATTCCCACGTGGCCGCACGTCGCACACCGTCTCGGCGCTCCCCATTGGTCAGTCGCAGAGCGAACACACCGACGCTGCGACTGAATAGAAATCGTATACGGAACTCGATCGCAAGCCGTCTGCGACTACACCAACAGAATCGCAGCGTCGCAGGAGAAAATCGCATGAATGTGAAACTGGCCTCAGGCATCGAATCGGCTGCATGGTACAAGTTGCGATAGTTATGAAATTGTACAGTGTTTGTTTCTTTGTTTTAGTACACGCTCGTGCAGGCACGTGCATACATGCATCCATGTCATCAACATGTGAAGCTCTATTTGAGCGCGTGGTCTGCCGTGGTTTCTGCGTAGAGGAAAGGCGAGAATGCTTTTAGATGTGCTGAAAAATATCTGAGAATACCACGCGTATGCACATCACCTTTCATAAATTAGCTTATTAAAGGGCAACTGCAGAGGTTTAAGAATTCGACAAGCTTAATTAAAGGGGTCGAATGTGTGAAACTTGAATGTAAAGCCTCCGAAGTTTTGCAGCGATAGCTACATTACGGTAGCATTTCGAGTCTTCGGCGTGGCTGCACCGCCACCCCGTGGCTACGCCGCCACGTGGTTGGTCACGTGGTGTGGAGCAGCTGCCGGCGGCGCGGCGCCGTGGCTGATCATGTGACCAGTCGCGTGGTGCGAGCAGCCGCAGCTGCCGGCGGCGCGGCGCGCCCGCGAAACCGAGCTGCGACAGCTGTGCGCATGCGCCGTGTCAAGTGGGACGAAGATGAAGAAACGCCCGCGAAAAGGAGCTGCGAAAGACTAACTTTGCAATTCACCTGAGCAAGTTCCACTCGGCCAGCTGTAGCTATTGCGTCACTCCAGGTTTAACCAGAGCTAAACCACCGCCATTTTTTGGTTAGCATTTGAAATAGTGGCCTAATCGCTGATTAAAATCACGACGGCCTTCAAGCTTCTCAGCGCGCAGCGCCAAGTGGGGGCGCATTATGATGTCATCTACGGTACCGGTACACTTAAAACGCATAAACGCTTGCTTTGAAGGAAGGAAGCCAATGTCCCTGAAGTCAAAGCTCATCGAGTGCTTGGCAGCATCCAACGTCGCACGGTGTGGTTGACGGCAGAGGAAATTTGAAATCTTGCTGTCCGTGACGTCACATCGAGAATCTCCGCATTCCTCCGCTGCTGGGAAGAGATGGCCAAATTTTAGTCGTCGAATACGTCACCATTTTAAAAGCTGGCGCAAAAAAAAAGGGGGGGGGGGGCACGTTTCGCCTACAGCAGATTTGAAATCCTTGAATGCCACGGAATTATCGAAAGGTGGTGCAGTTGCCTTAAAAAAAGTTTTTAGCGCAGGTACGTGAGGGTAAGGCGCTGGTACGTGAGGGAGGGTTTTCCGCGAGGAGAACGAACCGGCATATCAGTGTTCGTCAAAACTATGGTGCCTCCCCTGCCCACCCGCCGCGATGGCTCAGTGGCAGAGGTGGGCAACATCATGACCTCGACCTCAACCTCAAAATGACCTCAACCTCACGTTGTGAGGTGAGGCTGAGGTGAGGTCGGCGACGGCTCAACATTTTGTGAGTGAGGTCAGCAAATCAGTCCTCAACCTCACGCGTGATTTTGATGTTGAGTGAGGTCTAAATTTTGGGGCCGAGACTTTTTGCAGTTGCAACATCTTACTCCGACGAGTGCCGCCTCCGAAGCGGAGTTGCAGCGCATCACCGCAATGTTCATGCAGTGATGACGCTTGGTGTTCGGTTTCCCCTATTTGGACAACCGGATGCCACAGTTCCCTCTTAGCTTCCGGTGCTGCACCGTAATGTCCGTTCAGTCCGAGCCTACAGGGAGACGCACCCTTCTGGTCTTCTCGGAAGGAGTGTTTTACTGTCACAGCACGCCACTGTCCCTCCCCCTTCCCCTGCTGGCGTAGTAGCCGTAGCTGCGTCCCGGCCGGCTCAAACTCCCGGGGCGCGCAAAGCACGTAACTCACGTTGACCCGCGGTAGCTTTGTTTGATGCCGCAAACAAATAAGTTCAGCCCAACAAGCACGCAACAAATTCGTCGCAGCGCGGATGGCCCCAAGCAAGACTGCTTCGTGTTCATGCTCGTTGCCGGCGCTGACGTCATGGCTCTTGCCTTGCTTGCAGTCGAGTAAAGGGGATCCTGCTGTATACATTACAAGCTGACAATAGAAACTGGAGTAGTCGGCACAGGCGAGAGAGTGTGATGTACATGTACATCGACGACCAGTTTCTTCATACTCTGTAACTATTGTCAAGCCTGAAAAGAGTATCGTGAATACCCCCCCCCCCCTCCACCCAATTTCTGGTAGATGGTGTAGAAGGGCTGTGTTTGTCGATTGCTGGTTGGTGCGTTAATGAGCGAGAGGCTTCCAATACGAACAAGTATACACGAAGCAGGTTATACTGACACATATAAAGTACTCACCGACGTACTAGTGGTAACCGCATATGGGACACCCCTGCCCATAGGCCATATATCTCCTAGGGTTCATCCAAGATTATAAGCTTCTCCTATTGCGTGCTCATCAATAGTGTTTGTACACACCTTATTAAATAATGCCATCATCATTTTGGCTTTCCTGTCTCACAGCATTCTCAGTATTGTTTTTAACTGAAAAACTTCTTAATCATTTTTGTTTCGTTTGTTCTCTGAGGTCGAACAGCCGACGTCAACCTCACAATTTGAGGTTGAGTGAGGTCAGCAGTGGCCTCAGGAAAAGTGAGGTGAGGGTGTCTAAGGAAACCTCGACTGAAGAGGTTGAGTGAGGTCGCAAATTCTTTTTGAGGTTGAGGTGAGGTCCAGATTTTTGGGGTCAAATGTCCACCTCTAGTCAGTGGTTACGGCGCTCGGCTATAAAGCTGGAGTTCCCGGGCTCGAGCCCGGCCGCAGCGGCCGCGTTTCGATGGAGGCGAAACGCAAAGCCGCCGCACTGCGATCCCCGGGTGGTCGAAATTATTCCGGAGCCCTCTACTACGGCACCTCTTTCACTCTTTCTTCTTTCACTCCCTCCTTTATCCCTTCTCTCCGAAATCGCATTAATGCGTAGTCGACTCTAAGGTTGATCTGGCTTGACCCACTGGAGACTCGGGATCGCTTTGCCCCGGAACTGTCGGCCATATCAAAGTAACCGGAAAAGCGCACACAATCGAAGACCCAGGGGCGAAATGCAAGATCGAAGAATTAGTGCTCTCCTGCAGTTCACTCGCTTTCTCTGAAATGGCTGACAGTGGTCCATATTCGGCCCCCACATGAGAGCCCCTAGCTGATGCTTTCATGGCACTTATCCCCGGGTGATTTGTATGCAGGACTTATCTTGCTGCGCTAAGAATTACAAAGGGATTGCCCCACAGCATGCAATCACGACGCAAAGACAACCCGGACTTCCTTACCTCGTAAGACGCAAACATGTCCAGTTGTCGTGAACGCCAGCCGCTAAGCACTCATTCCTTTATCATGGATAAGAATTTGTGCTTAGCACAGCGAGGTCCGGCGCCTGCAGTGGTGTGCACTCGACCGCTTCCAACAGGAGCACGTCCCGGGTGGCTGACTGCACCGGCGTTGGCTTCGTCTGTACTGGAGGCTGTAGTTTGGTTTGGCTTATGGTTTATGGGGGTTTAACGTCCCAAAGCGACTCAGGCTATGAGAGACGCCGTAGTGAAGGGCTCCGGAAATTTCGACCACCTGGGGTTCTTTAACATGCACTGACATCGCACAGTACACGGGCCTCTAGAATTTCGCCTCCATCGAAATTCGACCGCCGCGGCCGGGATCGAACCCGCGTCTTACGGGCCAGCAGCCGAGCGCCGTAACCACTCAGCCACCGCGGCGGCCTGGAGGCTGTAGTTGTATGCAGCCAACAATAAAATCCAACGAAACATTCTTGGCGACAGAACTTCAGGCACTCGCTTGTCCGTGTTAAACAGGCCTAGTAGCGGCTTGTGGTCTGTTATCACCGTAAATTCTCGCCCAGCAAGGTACTGATGGAACCTTTTAACGCCAAAGACGACAGCCAAACGCTCTTTATCAATCTGGGCATAGTTACGTTCACTGGCACCTAGAGTCCGGGAAGCTTCCCGTCAGCCGCACGATGAGCTAGGGCTGCCCCCAACCCTACAGGAGAGGCGTCGCAGCACAAAATTGTAGGACGCTAGGCGTCATAGGGCGCAAGCACAGAGTCGGCGCTAAGTAATTTTTTCAGTCCCTCAAATGCACGTTGGCGCTCACCTGCCCACTTTCCATTCGTGGTCATGGTCGAGCAGTCGATACAGTAGGTATGCCGCTTCATTCTTGCCCTTGAGGGAACTACTGTGAAAATTCATTAACACCAGGAAGGCTTGCAGCTCCTTCTTGCTAGTGGATGCAGGCGATTTGTGAACGGTGTCAGTCTTGCTTCGGCTAGTATGTATATTCCCGTGTCATCAGTCTTGTGACCCAAGAATTCAAGGCTCGTTTGGCTGAATTCGCACTTGCCCTTATCTACTCTTAACTGTGCGTTCTGCAGACGCGATAAACCAGGAAATCAAGATATCAAGATATGCTTTCACGCCGGGAACGCCTGCTAACAGTGCGTCGATGACTCGTTGAAACACCCACGGCGCTACCTAAATTCCAAACGGCAGCCGTTTGGCCTTGCACACTCCTTTTGCCGTGTTAACTGTGAGCACCTCAGCCGACTCGTCGTCTAGCTTAAGCTGTTGATAAGCATGAGAAAAAGGAATGCGGTCACTGACCATGTCATGAGATTCAAAGACGTTTCGAAACCTCGTACGGGTTCCTTGATCAGGAATGCGGTCACTGACCATGTCATGAGATTCAAAGACGTTTCGGAATTTCGTACGGATTCCTTGATCACTGACCATGTCATGAGATTCAAAGACGTTTCGGAACCTCGTACGGGTTCCTTGATCACTGATCACTGATCAAGGAATCCGTACGAAGTTCCGAAACGTCTTTGAATCTCATGACATGGTCAGTGACCGCATTCCTTTTTCTTTAATACAATGCCTTACCAGACGAACTTTCGTCGAACCATTGATTATGATAAGCATGAGCTAGATTCAACTTTGTAAATAAACTTGCTTGAACCCGGAGCTGCGAGCAATAGTGGGAGCATCAGCGGTAAGGTGCAGAGGGTACCAGCTGCTTTTAATAACTTTGTTTACGGTGCTACAATACTCAGTCTTTTGTAGTGAAAGCTACATTGGCCACGAACTCGCATTTTCGCCGTGCTCGCAGTCCCGCCTCGGTCGCACCGCACCACGTGACCAACCACATAACTAGCCAGGCAACCAGACTAACCTGGACTTGCAATCAAGATTAACCAAGATATTCCTTTGCTTTTGCTACGTATATCCTGGCATAGCAGAGCTAAGCCACTGCCAATTTTTTTTCTTACCACTACCAGTGGTGGAGACCAGTTGGAGAACTCGACCGGTTCCCATAAACCTTGTTGTGCCAAGCGACTCCTTTAGCCAAGTCGTCCTTGAGGGCCAGTGGAACTGGTCGGCTCCTGATAAACACCGGTCGGGCTTCGTCTTTCAGGTCGATGTGAACAATGTCTTCCACGTTTATTTGCTGAATTCCCCGCAAGCCAATGCCTAACGGTCTAAGCCAGTTTCACCCAATCAGGCTGTTGACTCCCTTCTTCACTACCAGCAAAGGCATCTTTGCTTTCCGGTCCATGAATCCCGTCAGGACGGTTGCCCGACCTAGCACAGGTAACGACTCCTTTTAGCATGTTACGAGAGCTGTTCCAGGATCTGGGAGTGGTATTTCACCCGCCGCGGTGGCTCAGTGATTAGGGCGCTCGACTACTGATCCGGAGTTCCCGGGTTCGAACCCGACCGCGGCGGCTGCGTTTTTATGGAGGAAAAACGCTAAGGCGCTCGTGTGATGTGCGATGTCAGTGCACGTTAAAGAACCCCAGGTGGTCGAAATTATTCCGGAGCCCTCCACTACGGCACCTATTTCTCTCTTTCTTCTTTCACTCCCTCTCTTATCCCTTCCCTTACGGCGCGGTTCAGGTGTCCAACGATATATGAGACAGATACTGCGCCATTTCCTTTCCACCAAAAACCAATTATCATTATTTCACCCGAGTTTCCCTCGATTACTCGAAATGTATTTTCACTCGCAACTGAGCACGACGCGCTCAGGAATCAACCTCCATCGGGACTTATTGCCCTTGAATCTGTACTTGAACCATGACCTTCTCTTCTTGCTCATTCATTTCGTAGAAAGAAAACAATGAAGTCTATTCGTACACGTACTTGCTCCTATCTCCTTTCCGCTTTTGCTCATGTGTAGTCTTCCGAGCCGCTCTACTTTCGTCTTTTGAACGACAAGCTCTCCCTATGGGGAACCTGCGCTGCCAAGGTGGCACTGCAATTGTTCCATTCGGTGACTCAAAACTGTTTTTGTCAGCCGCTTGGGCCGCTGCAAACGCGAGAACACATTCTGCGTGATTAGATACTCGCGTTTGGCTGACAGCATTCACTGCCTAGCTTCTCTCGGCGTAGCCCAGATAGCTGACGCACGGCACGTGCGCCTTCGACAGAGCGCGGAGGTTCACGCCAATAAGCGCCTGAAGGTGGCGCGGAAAAGTACGAAGAGTACTACCCAAAACTGCTTGCTCTTCTCGCTAGGCAGTGTGTTATGGCGCTGCAATCGGCTCCGCAAACTTCAGCGCAAGTTCCCCTTTTGCGCTTGAAGCATGCCCTAAAACTGCATACATGCGGAGCGTGCTCACCGTTGCAACGGTAGCAACTGGAGCCCTCCGCCGTGGTGTCTTGATTCGTGCCGGCTGCTTGCATCATGCTCTGGCAGCCCTTTGTCTCGTATCGGCCTTGCTTCCGCTGCTGCTTGGCTTTTGCTTCTGCGGTCACGGCCATGTCGTACGCAGCCTTGAATGTATAAGGTCGTGTTCTGCGAGAATTCGCTGTTGAACTGCTTCGTTCTGGAGGCCGCATACGAAACGATCCCGCATCACGAAACGGGAACTTTTCGTTGACAAAACAGCAGTGTTCGGCTAGCTTCCGAAGAGCCGTGACGTATTGCGCAACCGATTCCTCGGCAGATTAGCATGGTTTCTCTTGAACGAAAACCTTGCATACAGCTCTGAAGGCTTGCGAACCACCGTCTTAATTTCGTCGTAGCTAGGCTGCTGTTGTCGGTCTTGTTGGCTTCACCAGCGTTACGATAAGCCCGTACGCTTCTTCGCCGCAACTCGGCGGGACTGCTCTTTTCTGCTCTTCTTTCGTTATCTTGTTCGCTTAGCAGAGCATTTCCAGCCTCTCGACTTATTAGTTCCATGACGCGACCGTGCCAAGACGATATGTACTAGATCCTACCAACGGCCATCGCCGCCTCGTCGGCAGCTGTTGCGTACGTACGTCAGTCGGACGCCAGGGTAAAACGGAAGAGTTGTTTAAGGATGCAGTGGCCTTTTATAGGGCGATGAACATGTGATCCGCCGACTGCTACTTGCGTGGCTGATCAGCGATACTCATGGAAATGCTGTGTCAGTATGGACATGCGATATTAGCATATACAACCCGTTCAATTATGAATCTGTGATAGCTCAAACTAGGAATGAATATGAGCTGACTACGTTTTGCAAATATCTTTTATTAGAAAGAACACTATAGAGTCCACCCTGACATTATGCAAATGTAATGATACGTGGTTCAAGTAAATGTCCGTAATATCACCCGAACGGGATAACCGCCGGATAACGCGTCAAGGCATCTAAAACAAGGATTTGCCATGGATATAACTCGCAAGTACTCAAGGATGTTAAAATGTTTGGCTATGATTCGGATATCCCTGGGACCTGGTGTTGTCACTGGAGTTGGGCGGAACGTACCCCCCCCCCCCCCCCCCCCCGTTTCCATATTTACAACGCACAGGAAGCGATACACGCACTTAGAAATCGCAACGACCACAGCAAAGTCAATCGGAAGGGTCATCTGTGACCATGCTTACTGCGTAGTAGGTCAACGAACACACGAAATCTACAGTACAGTGAGCCGTTCGGTGAAAAATGC
The DNA here is from genome assembly GCA_030143305.2 of Amblyomma americanum. NCBI lineage: Eukaryota > Metazoa > Arthropoda > Arachnida > Ixodida > Ixodidae > Amblyomma > Amblyomma americanum. The sequence continues at coordinate 45,994 of JARKHS020018847.1, forward strand.
GCGTGCAATTATTCGCTCAGGTATGGCGTTGCACGAATACGTTAGAGAGCGACAGCTGCATATATGCTTTTCACGATCCCTCGAAGCTTTCGTATGCAGTTCACGACAGCACACAATTAACGCACCGAAGGCCACGCGCTTGGGTTAATGTCGCGCGATCAGCTGCAGTTTGTTCTGCAGTCTGCGGACAAATTTTCCTATGTGACGTCACACCTTGGCAGGCTCGTTGATATTAGTTGTGCGTTTGCTGAAGGACAGAGTTTCGCGATTGTTTTTGGTCACTTCAGGCCAACATTGACCCAAGCTGTCGCTTACAGTCACCTGCAGTTTAACCAGTCAACATGCACGTGATCAGTTTTTGGATTGATTGGTTGATTGATCTCTGCTCGTGATATTTTCCCTGACGCCCGAGGAGCCAGGGCATTCCCAAATTACTTGGCCGAGCGTCCCTCTCGCCCCACAAGTCCGACATTTGTCATCGCCTCTTCGGTTTGGGTATGGTAGACCCAAAGCGGGTTTACAATATTTCCGTCCTGCAGACGTCGCCAATCGACAGCCTCTCTCCGTGGGGACAGTATCCGTGACGTCATACGTTTGTAACTCGTGACGTTATAGTCTGGCTGGTTTGGCCGAAACCCGGTTTCGGTTTCCAGGGTTCTGCTCTTTTAATATACTACTGTTCGGTAAAAATGGTAGCTGTAACTTTAAAAGGGCTGTGATGGTGGCTCTAGTAAAGTTGCGGCATGCCTTGGATATTGAAGCACGGCGCTTCACTAATAGTGTCCAGCAAGGATTTTTTTGTTTAAATGCGCTTTGTAGAAGCTGAGTTATCTGTAGCTAAGATTTGAATTTCAGCGTCTTCGCGCCTTTCCCTCTCCTCTCGTCACTTTTTGCACGCTGGAGGGTAGGCGCTTCTTCGCCGACCTCCCTCTGGGAGCGGAGCTTCCCGACCCGCCGGAGCTAAGCGGCTTTATTGGCCGCGGCCACGGTAGCTGCCCGACGTCTGAGAGAATCTAACCTATCACCTTGTCTACGCATGTGGGGGACGGAGGTGGGCGCGAGCATGAAAAAGTCGCCGGGAAGGGCTCGCCAACGTTGACGCGTGATTGTGGGTCGTCTGCTGCGTGTAGAAGAGTATTATTTGGCTCTGGTTTTCATGGCAACGCAGTGCAGCGATTGAGTTAATGTGCTCTCCTCGGAAGGCGTTTCAGAACCTTTTTAAGAGACCGGAAGTGGGTAGAGTGGGTGAGGGAAACGCGGGTTAATGACACCCTAGTCAAAATCAAGACGCAGAAACGGGCTCGGTTCGGGCATGTAACGGAGTGGAATCGGAGAGAAGGCAAGCGTAGCAGAGGGCAGCAGAAAGTTGCCCCCTGCTACGGTGGCCGCAGCTGGCAAAGGAGAGGGTTATTTGGAGAGACATGGGAGAGGCCTTTGCCATGCAGTGGGTATATGGTGCACCATACAGCGGCCGTAGTCGGACTGACTCGATAGCTTGAAAAACGTTTTTTTTTTTTGTAGCGGGGAGAAAGGACTGCAAATAATGCTATGTGATTGTGAACTCAAAACGTTAAAAAAAAGAAAAAAAAAACTAGCGGAGTTGCACGTAGTTTCTTTCGCACCCACAGAGCCTGCAACGAGACGCAGACGCACGCGATGCAGTGGAGTCCGCATCGAAACAGTGGGAGAAGGCGGCCGGCACTGCCGAGGTGACCACTCATCCGTTTACTTTCGTTTTTCATGCCCGCGTTTCCGGTCTTTGAAAGTGGCGCCTCTGATTGGTTGCAAAGACACCATAGAACTGACGAAGCCACGGCTATGGTGGCACTTAGTGGTAGTCACGGCCGTTTATTTTTCGCATGCGCTTTGAATCTGGAAGTAGAGTTCACTCAACTGTAAGGGTTTTGGGAATTTCATTTGCGGTTTTCTCAGCAACGCAAGCCTCTTACCGCGTAGAAAAACTAAGGAATAATCTGTCCGACTTGTCTTGTTTCATAAATCTTTTTGGTGTCCTTTTACGAACGTGCTCTCAAAACTGCTTGATCCAAAATTTGCAGTTAGGTTCACCGAGTTCGCCATTTTCTTGTTTTACTTGTTGTCCCAAATTGTCCAGCGGACATCTAATGCTGCGTGGGTAAAGGGCTCCCTGCATACCTGGGACATACGAATGTCCGCTTTCGATGCCTGCAGGACATCCCACGGACTGCCAACTTGTATGCACCTACAGTCCCGCGGACGTCCGGTGTACATCCTTTGGTTATGTACCGACGACCAGCAGATGTCCGAAACATTCGGAATCATAGTTCACTGGACACCCAAGGGAGTCCTTGGGGAGTGGTCTGGGCGGCGTGATCTGCGTACGTCTAAACGTCCGAGGCTGTAGTCGACTGGACACCAGAGTTTGGACGTTCATTTTAAGTTTGCACGAAGATTTTCTTATGCGTGATATGTCGCGTAATCTTAGACTGTTTAGTAGACAAGTTATGAATATAAGGCAACATTAAATGTTAGCAGTTATTGCCTTTTCTTAAAACGAACACCTAAATTAGCAAGAAAACTTTGCCTGCACAAAGTGTGCAAAATTTCAGGAAAAAAACCTAGATCAACAGAATTAACTGGATGAATTAGGGCAAACAAATATATCAAGTAAAAATTTTCATAGATTGCCTCAATATATTGTTATTCATAACCAAAGTTGGCAGACACAGGAGTGTGCACAAGCCTGGGAGTCCAACTGTGAATTTTTTCTGTTTAGTAATATTTTTCCACACAACTGCAGAATCGTTATTCACAGAATCAGATGGCATAACAATATCAAGTGCTAAATCAAAGATATCAACCAGCCAGCATGAGCCTATCTGAAATCACACACTAGTGTCTGCTGTGTAGGCATATATGGCATGTTCAAAACACCGCGAACCCCCGACACATATGGGTGTGAGCCAGACATTCACAGTCACTGCTTAAGTGTAGACTCCCTCACAGTTTTAAGCTGGTTCAACCAATTTCACAGTTAGCTAAAGCAAAAACTGGTGCTGCTGTTGTTTGTCAATCATGAGAATTAATGCGAGGAGTGTAAACTTCGCATTTGAGAATGTGGATATCCATAATGCATCCAGGAATGCATATTCAAGGACTTGTGGGCAGCCTACCTGCAGATGCCAGAAACGGACATGCACAAAAACAAATGTTTGGATTTTATATGCATCCCGATATCTAAATTGCTCGGATTATTCTGCTGCCGAAAAAAGGAGCAATTACAGGGGTGCAAATGAAACAGCTGAAACACAAACAATGTTGAAGACTCTCAATAGCCAAAGAATTCAAGCTGCTTAACATTTGCAAGCAAAAAATTTCAACTTCCAGTGCTGTACTACAGTACAGTACTGCAGTATGTCTGCTGTCCAGTTACGGAGCACATTTCAGGTCAAAGAAAACTGCATCAGCTTGAGTAGCACTGAAAAACAATGCACTCTATAAAAAATTCAGTAGAGTGATGGTGCAAAACTCCATGGTACATACATACTGTTAGTTTTCAAGAAACTATCACTTGATATGAAATTGTAAACTCCATTGGTACCTAGTTCACATTCTTATGGTGAGATTCTGTAAAAAATGCAGTTTACGAGAACTTACCTTGCAGTCTTAGCACATGCCTTCAACTCAACCATTCGGCAGATCATAGCTTCACAGCATCCTACACATTACCACATGCCTGCACACTCACCAACTACACAGGGGCAGGGTTCAGGCACCACCGCCTCCATTTTTGGTTCACAAGAGAGCACGAGAACGTGTATTTAGTATAACAACTTTTAATACAAGAACAGCTCCAACCACAAGTTAACAAATATACAAGGCTAAAAATTTGCAAGCAACGAATGACAGCATGGGGGATCGCAGAACTAGGATCCGGGAGAGCAGACATCATGACATGGGTATGGGGCGGTCAGGGAGGAGAAAAAAAAGAACTGAACGCACAGAAAAAAACAAGGGGGGTGGGAGGGGGAGGGAATAGTTAAGCTTCGTAGTGATCTTTGAACTGCTCTCTCTGTGATATCCTCAGTTTGTGTGTGTGTGTTTGTATACATATCAATCTGTGAGCTGGACTAGATAAAAAGACACCTCGAGGCAAACATCAAAAAACAAACTCTTGCTAAGTTCTCGCAAGTGTGGGACACGATCACATCGGAACCAGTGGGGACGACAGGAATAAAGGAGGATGTGGGGCTGGCTGTAGAAAGGGGGCTAAAAAGGAAATCGTTATGAGACGAGATGACCTAAGATGAAGCAACACTGAGAGAAAGCAACAACTAAAACACATGGTCTCACCCCTCCTGTCTGTTCAATCAGTGACAACGTCATGCAATTAAAAATTAAAACATTTGAGAACAACTAAAAGCCGAGAATTAGTGTTCGCTCAAGTAACTCCTCCTTCCTAAACCATTGCCTTCCTTAGCCACAAACCTAATAGTCTTTTCAAGAAGCATACAGAAGTTAGCCATACTAATGTACAGTCCGAAAAACCAACTCTGGGGAGCTTGCTGCAATGCCACCAATTGCGCCCACAAGAATACTGCAGTTTGCTACTTCACCCGCCAGACAATAAAACAACAGACGGGAGAAGCTCATTCCAGGTCATCATGCAAATGTCATAGCTCGCTTCGTGAAGAAAACGAGATAGAAGAGAGCTTGGCAACAAAAACACAAAACAACACTGAAAACGCATACAAAATACACCGGGAGAAAATGTTTTCATCTGAAATGAAACAAGCTTTAGGAAAAAAATATCCGCACAATGGGACTCAGCTTGCTTGCAGCAGGGTTTTCATTTTTTTTTTTCAACACCATGAAAGTATAAGGTATGGAAACATAAAACTACACGAGATGGAGAAAAGAAAAACGCACATATGAAAATATTGCAAATATGCTGCCGTAAGATATTGCAGATGTGTTCTTGAGCAACATAAGAACAATACCAGTGACATTCAGATTTTGGAGCAGTACCCTATGTGAAGAAATAAGATTGCTAGAAAGAAGTGGAAAAAACAGGGCCTGTCTAGAAACAGCAGCCTGAAATGCGGGGAGGGGGGGGATGTAGACAAAGGGACAGCATCATGATCAGAGTAGGGTTAGGGGAAGAACAGATGAACTGCAGACAAAACGACTCGTTTCTTGCATGTACAGTTTTTTCGCTCTCCGAGTGAGTATGCAAAGGGTTGGGCATGACACTCAACAGCCACGAGACACGCTTAAAGACCTACAAAAGGAGGTTGGAAGAAAAAAAAAAAAAGAGAGAAGAGAGCAGCGCAGAAAAAAAAATGGCCCAGGGTTTCCACACAAGAAAGGCCGACCACTTTCTTGCGCACGCTTCTGGCATTCTGGTAAAACAAACACACACCTAACAGTGCCGTCATTCCATAAACTGACTTCACGCAGAAAAGAGACCTGGGCATGTGCATTTGGCTTGTCAGTTACACGGGGGGGGGGGGCTGCAAAGGAGAACTGCGACCCCACAAGACCAAAAAAGCTAGTCAGTCCTACTGGCATGAAACAACCCAAAGAACATGCAGAGGAAGCTGGGAACAATAAAAAAGAAATGAATGTTTTGAAATGGGGAAGCAGGAAAAGCCTTTGTAGTTAGTATTGCATATACCAAACAGATACATCCCTGTATTTACAGACGTGGCCACCAAAGGGGCGATGAAAGGAAAGGGCGTGCAAGAGCTTTCCAGCTAAAACACGAATTAGATCCGAAGAGAAAAACCCCTGGCCAGGAGGAGCACAGGATCCGCAAAACGCGAGCAGAGAAGCAGTCGAAACAAAACAACAGACATGGAAGAACAGGCAGCGCGACACCAAAGGTTGCGGGCAACTCCCGCCAGTGATGCTTTGCAAATGTGTGTGCCGCCTACAAGTTGCGTGCGAAAACAAGAACACCGGTACGACGAATGGCACACCCACACATTGTCAGCCCTGAAACCCACTCCAAGCTTGTTCACGCTCTGACATAACGCAGTACAGTGTCGCAATGACCAGCTGCAGTTTGCGCCGACACCAGGCATAACCCCCTCATGTCTGTGATATACGCGACGAACCAAGCCCAGCCTAAAAACCAAGTGTCGGCGCACTTAGCTACGAAAGCAAGTTGTACAAGGGCTGGCATGCATTTGCACAAGCAGGTCCTTTTTCTTTCCGCTATCTATCCATATGCACTGCTATTTGGCAGACAAGACATTACACCCGGTGGGAAGGCTTAGCAGTGCACATGCCTTAAGAATGCTAGGAGACTTGCAAACGGCAAACTGAAAAACCTGCCTAACTTCGTAAAACTGCGAGAGCTCTTGTACTCCTGTGTGGGGAGGGGGGGGGAGGCCTGTGACTTGGCAGTGTACCAAGAAGAACAGGTGTGGTGGTCACTGATGGATTCTTCGCACCGAACGAAATGGGGAAGGGCTCCGAGTTGACAACCGAGGAGAACAGCGTGCCCAGAGAAGAAAAGTGCACCAAGCCAGTGCAGCCAATCCGCGAAGCAATGCCATGTGGTTGGGTGAAGAAGGAGAAGACGGTGTTTATAACTTTGCACTCGCAACCTACCAAAACCACAAAGTCGGGCGAAAAAAATGCGGTGACGAGACCAGCCTCCAAATGATTGCTCAATCCAGACCCGAACCATAGCCTAGGACGAAGCTGCTTCAGGACACAGGCGGATCAGTTATTCGTGGCCACAGTTTCAGGCAGAGAATTGTAGAGTATGCGTGTGGCACTGCAAAAAACCGGACTTGTGCACCGACAGAAAATTGAGGGAAAAAGGAGAAATAAAGAATGCGGATATCATCACAAGAAACTATTTACGCATGCACGCACACATACAGACATTTGGAAACAACTCTTATATCGCTTTTTAATTATCCCTCATTTGCCTCTCAGAAGCTCAGTGGCTGCCTATAAAGAGTATAGTCACTGTTACATGCAAGCGCCTGGCCCTATAGGTAAAACACGAGGACAGGCTCCCATACTTCTTTTCTCTTCCCCAAAATACGCCTCTTTCTTTGCAGCTATAGTAATGCCTAGGAGAGAAAGAAAGAAAAGCAGCAACAGTAGTGGTTTCTCGCTATACAAGTGGAAACAGTGCCAAAGGCAGGACTGTGAAGAGAGCTGGCGCCAGCGGTGTGAGAAACGTGGGGAAGAGTTTTCCCCAGTCAAGTGTGTGTGTGCACATTCGGGAGACCTTGGGGAAGCCTCTTTCACGGCAGAAGCAAAGTTCCCTGGCAACCACACCAAAGGTTGGTGCTGGCAGAGCTGCGTTAGGTTGCACCTCCAAGCAAGAGAAAGCCTGTGGCTAGTCCACTTTCTTGGACATCAGAAAGCCATTCTCCCTGCTGCCCAAAGGCACTGCAGAAACTGTCCAGGAGCTTTGTTCCACGGTGAGAATAAGTTCTCCCAGTCACTGTCTGTGGTGCATTCCCATGGTCTCCCGCTGACTGCCCAAGGTGCATTCCCGAAGCCCCACGTGGTAGCGCGCACCCAGCATTGGCCAGCCAGTGTTCAAAACTCTTTACTAGCGCTTTGCTGGAAGCCGCATGCGGGACAGGCAGCACGAGAGAAATGATGAGAAACAGAAAAAGGAGAAAAGGGGGGGGGGGGGGCACCCGACAGGACACAAACCAACACACGCACGCGCCTGGGAGAGCCAACGAGGAGACTGCTGCGAGGGTCGTGAGAAGGGGTGTGGAGTAACAAGCAGCCTGACAGAACAGTCCAGGGTACACACGAGTCACGGCTGCCAAAGGTCGGCCCAGCGCCGGTTTATCATCGGTCAAGAAAGCCCGCGCAAGCGCAGTGGACGTCACGGCTCTCGCGAGTGCCCCGATTCCGCCCGCCGTTGGGGCATGGGCCCTTCGGGGAGACGCACGGCGGCCACTGTGATGCCACGGGTGGTTCTTGCACTGCCCGCAGACAAAAAGGAGGAAGGGCCTTCCCCAGTCGGCTCCCCGGTTCTCTCTCTCTCTCCGTGGTGCGCCACCCGACCTAGAATTCGGCAAACTCCCTGGCACACTTTTCTGTCGACGATATGCGCAGGGCTTCCTCCTCGTACTCGTCAAAGTTGCTCGTGTCGCCGGGACCCTTGCATTTCGGCACGAATGGGGCCTCAACCTGCAACAACACAGATGACCATGAGCAATGATGTCATGCAAAAACAATGTTTTTATTTATTGATATTAAACATGGATCACAAGTGAGTAAGCAGTTGTTTCCCTATCATGAAGGCAAGAAGTACTCAAAGCAATTCTATTCATGTGGCGCAGGCCTCTTCATAATCGGGGGCCAATGTTCACAGTAGCGCCTGTTCACGTCTCACCCATGCCTATTAGGGAGGCCACTGCCCCGTTGCCCCTCATCTGGGCATGCCTATGGGTGTGATATGCGTTACCTCAGTATTTAGAAACAGAGCATTGTTTTCAAAATGCCGCTGTTGCAGTTTAAGAGCTCAGATGACATCAAAATTGGATGATACGTAATTGCTGTCAGGTGCTAAGATGTCAGGCCACCAGGCTGTTTAGGCACAGCATGCGACGAGTCAACACCCCTCTATTAGTCGCAATGCTCAACGGGACCTGTTTGGACTTCCCGGTTTGCTGACTCGATATGATATGCTGCCACTTATGTGGACTGTGGCTTACGTAACAGTGCAGGCTGCTGACACGACAGCATAATGCTCCTTTATAAACTGCACCTCGCAAAAAAAATTCCACTCAAGGTTTGGGCACCCGATAGGGCACTCTAGCGAACACCAGCAAATGAGAGAAAGCAAGATAGGTAATAGGAGAGGGCTTGGCTTACTGAAACAAGCTGATCTGCCTGGCATTTAAATCCCAGAGACAATGGTCAAGCAAGAGAAAACTGCTTTTTAATTGTATGTAAATGTAATGTGAAAACTGCAACACTTGATTTCTATCATGGCATTGTCTCTGCTGAGCAGTGACCACTATATCGCCTCTAGAAAGAGCCTGCCGATTTTGCGTACAGGTGCGACAGAGAGCTTTCACACAGAAAACTTAAACCTTCAGTTTGGCGCATGACGGCCACAGCTGCCTAGGCGCCGTAAAACCCAACATAATATAACACAACTTACACACAAAACATCCCATTCTATCAGCTCTGACTAACAAGAGGCTAATTTCGAGCCCAGTAAAAGGTAGGTTCATCACTTGGTGTGCTCTGCACTGATCTCAAGAGAAAGTGCTTTTGACATCAGAATTTTATGGGCTGTGGCTGCTAAGGTACTGGATATCAAAAGTTTTTGCGCAACAGAATCGCCTGTCAGCTTCAGGCCTAGCTACCATGCCGATTTAATATAGTTGCGAAAATTTTCAAACGAATTGCTTTCAAGAAAATTAACTGACTGGTGTGCACCGCACAAAATGTCTCTCAGCAGAGAATGAGACTACGTCGCTTCTTGTAATTCAGCTGAGGCGCACTACGTTCTCTACGTTTATCGCCCAACAAAAAAGAAACTGCAGCATGAACTGTTTGATGGAGAGGACAGCTGGCACAGTGACCACCAGGAAATTCCTCGCCCTCGAAGCATGTGCAAGGGAGCGCAAGTGCAGTAGACTTCCTTTTCTTCTCATATTTTCAATGAGTAAGTGCAACCCACACCCAACGTTCATCGCAAGAAAAAGGAAAACAAAAAGCCGCTCGAATCCCGGTGGTCGCGTACCATTCACGTATGTTCATGTTCACTTTCATGTACCGTGTTCCCACACACAGTATGTGGCCCCTGTGCATTTGCTGCAGCCACGTGTCCTGTTCACAGTCATTCCTTCTACCAGAAACTAAAGTATGCGCCGTTACTGTCACATATACTTCATTCATACTAAATATATGTCCACTGCAAGTTGGCCAATATCGTAGTTTGACATACTGCAGTTTTGCACTGCAGTAAATAATAACGGAGCTCATTATTCTATTTTAGAAGTTTCAGCACACTGGACCCGCTAATTATTCCAAAATCAGCGACATACTGAGACCATGAAACTCCAATGCAGCAGTCTGCCATGCTGAAATTAATATGGCAAATGACTTGGACTGAATGCACCAATTTTGAGTGAACTGAATATGGTGGCTGCAATACTAAAATGCTTCGCATGACATCACTAATCAATGCTCATGGCAGCACTGTGAATAATGTTTGCTATGATATGGTGCTGACACACTGCATGATCATGGTGTGCGCTTTCGCCTGGAAATGCGGCCTCTGGTGCAAGCCAGCACAACTCCCAAGTGCTACTCAGAAGCTTGTGTCTTTCCAGCCTTTTCTCCCTATCGTTTTCAATATTCTACTTTCCACGACTTGGGTCACGTAGCCTACAAGTACTCTATTTGTTAAAACAACTTGCTGGTTATCGTGCAACAAAGGCCTTACCCCATGTTTACCTTTGGCATAACTGCCACAGCACACACCAACAGTACCAGCAGCATAGTTTAAAAAGACATTGAGGACAGCTCCATTCAATATTTGTTCTAAGTAAAAATCGATTCTATAGCTCTTTCTAGGTATGATGAAATCTGTCCGGCAGAAAAAGGTGCATTTATCGCTGATAAAATTGTATTTCATATATCCCCCCTTCCGTTCAAATTCATGACCAGGAAAGATACTGTCACCATCGTTTTGAAGTGAATGGTGGTGTAGCATGGTCTTCGGAACCCACGCCTAAAAAATCACATCGGCACATAGTTCACTTGTGAAATCAGCCGATGATGGCAACACCTGTATTTAATTAATGCGAGAGCATTAGGCGGCTCAATGACACGAAAACACGGTGCTGCCCTAAATGTGGCTGCGTTACAAAACTCACGATTCATCGAAATGGTGCGACATCATCAAAGGCAGGAAAATGCGAAATGGTAACCAGTAATAGTCAGCACTAGTACTTACTATACCAACGACTAAGTAATAGAATAGAATTAGAACAGAATATAAATAGAAATTGGAATAGAATTGAAATAGGATCGGAACAGAATTGGAATACAATTGCAATGCTTTTGCATTGCTTTTGCATTACTTCCTGCATAAGTTCCGTAAGTGCCCCGGTCATTTTTTTTTTGCCTTTTCTGGCTTACAAAAGCTCCGTTTTTAAGTGAAGCTAGGGTCTGTTTTTAAAATGCAGTAATCTAGTGGCACAAGTCAACTTTCATTAGTCCTCAGTGTCCCTTTAGATGCAGTAAAGGCTACATTAATGGCAACACATAGGTATAATGTTCTGAGGAACTGTCCCCCATCTAAGACAAATATACATAATATGCCATGTACACTTGTGCAAGGACTGCAAATTTTTTCTGCGGTTCTGACAGGAATTTTTCCCTTACATGGAACTGACATTACTCTAAAATTTTACCAACTACAGCGGAGCCCTGATTATACGACCCCCATTTATGCAGCAACACACTTTTTACGACAAAGCAACATGCGGCTGGTGAACACTTCATAGAGAGATAATACATTGTCTGAATCTCATGACTAACGGATATACACACAAGCGCCCAGAATCAGACTAGTGGATCACCTTACTGGCAGACGTCATCCAATGTTATTCCGAATATGGGATGGAAACATGTTCGCACAAGAGTTGCGATCAACACTCAACTGATTGCAAGGACAATTTAGCCACAGTCCTGAGAAATGGAACGGTGCTCCACAGGTACGACCTGCAGCCATCAATACAAGGAGGCTTCTGCCAGGCCTCCTTTTCCACTCGATTTTCTGCTGCAGGCAGCACAAAAATCAGTTGTACCTTCATTTTGAAGTGAGGTTATTGCATGATGGTAAACTGGTAACAAGGTTACATTTAATTAATAAGTGATGGCTAGTTTCAAAGCACCTTCTGATGCGGCTGTGATGAGAAGCATGCTAGGCCTAGCGACACAGAGCGAGCAAGGATGCTACCGCTTTTGCGCAGCAGCCGATAATTCTGATAACATTTTGTCTTTTCTGACATGAATGCCCAGCACACAAGACATAGTACATAAGTGCAGGCTGAGCATAAAGAAACGACTTTTGTAATGGTCGTACAGAATGTCGCAAACAGCTGTTGCTGTTGTGCAGCTTATGGCTGAATGTGCCAGATGAAAAAAAGTATAGATATAATGCAGTTCTTAGGAGTGGCTTAATTTTTTTCAAATTCCAGCTGTCAGGTTACGGGGTGCAGGCCTCACAAGAGTATAGACAGCACTCGAATGACTTATATAGTCGAGTCTTGATAATTCGAAGTACAGAGGGGCTGAAAATGCGTTCATCACCTATGCACTATTCGAACGAGTGAAAGACTGATGAGAAGGAGGACCTAATGTGCTGCACTGAGTGGATGGCCACATAGTGGAGGGGCTAAGTCAATGTTCACTAGGCCTCTTCCCACGTGTGCGTTCATTCAGCACTGCTGTAGTGGCGTCCATCATGTACTGCCACCTCA